>CAEGAG010247681.1:0-19486 GCA_903067065.1 Brachyrhaphis terrabensis
AACATCAGACATCTCAGTCCAGAAATGTGCAGTCCTAGGCACAGCCAAGATACTGCGCAGAACCCTCAAGCTCCCAGACCTCTGGTAGAGGACCCGAGCTAAGAGGAAGAAACACCACCCGCGGTGGGTGAGAAGGGAATTTCTTTTTTATATATATATATGTGTGTATATATATATATATACTTGAAAATCCTATTTTCTCTCTATTTAGTATTGACTTTAATTGCTGACGATCCTCTGAATACTTATTACATTCTAATAAGACATGCTCTACTGTTTCCATCTGATTACAATAATTACAAGTCCCAGTTTTATGTTTCCCTATTCTGAAAAGAGAACTATTAAGTCCAGTATGACCAATTCTAAGTCCAGATATGACTACCTCTTCTTTCCACCTTCCATTCATACAACTATTACCCCCCACAGTCTTTTGAATTCTATATAAATCTCTACCAGTGTCATGATTAACCCATTGTTCCTGCCAAACCTTAAGGATTTTATTTTGAATAATAGATTCCCTTCACTTCTGCTTAAAGGAATACTTAAGTTAATAAAATCTGATTTCAGGGCCTGTTTAGCTAATATATCTACTTCTTCATTTCCTTCTATACCTTCATGAGCAGGAATCCAGACAAATCGAACAAAACATTTATTATTATGTAGCTGAACTAATAAGTGATATATACCTAATAATAAATCTAATTTACAAGATTTGCCAGATTTTATACTTAATAATGCAGCTTGACTATCTGATGCAATTATATATTTACTTTTTTAACTCTGACTTTTCTTTATACAGCTATTTTCCCGTTAAATTCTAGAAAAGGTAAGGGAAAGTTCTTCTTAACACCATTCATTTTCTTAATAACTCTCCATACCTCAGATAACTTGGTTTCTCTTCCAATAGAATTGCAATACTGCCTTCCTACATGCCTTTTTAGCTGCTCTAATAGTCTTCCTAACTAGAGCTTGTGCTTTCTTATATTGAATTAATGCCTCAAAAGTATGCCATCTCCTTACCAATTGAAAAGCTTTATTTCTTCTTATACTACATTGCTCATTCCACCATGGAATAGATTTTTTATTTCCTCTTCCCCCTGTTTTAGAAATTGAAATTTCAGCTGCATTTATAATAATAGACACAATCTTTGAGTTACATAACTCCACATCAGAAAACAAGTTTTCATCTAGTTTATCACACTGGTTATTAACTAAATATTGAAATAATTTCCAATTAGCCATACTTAGTCTCCATCTTGGAATCAGTACTTCCTCTTCTTTAACTACTTCAGAACCAACTGATATTATAATAGGAAAATGATCACTACCCATCGGAGAATCACTCAGCACCTCCCAAGATGTAATTCCAGCTATTCCATTTGACACCAATGTTAAATCTTAAATACTATCTAAATTCCTATTACAATCATATCTAGTAGGATGTCTAGTAGGAAACTCTTCAATGGCCAATCCATTTGCATCTGTATTTAGATTCCCCCATAAAATATTATGTGAATTGAAATCACCACACCATACAGTCTTTCCTTCATTCTGTTCATTTACTTCATTAAGATCTTGAATGGTCAACTTCTTGCTAGAATTATATAGATTAATCACTGAAATCTGATCATTTTCTATCCAGATCTTAACAACTATTGATTCATAATTCTGCCCTATTGATTCCACTTTATATCTTATACCATCTTTCACAAACGTTGCTACTCCCCCACCTTGTCTTTCCTTTTTATCATTCCTAATTGTTGTATATCCAGGAATTACAAAATCTAATTGGGGCTTAAGCCAAGTTTCTTCATTGCAAATCAGATGAGACTTAATTATCAAAGCAGAAATGTATTTCTTAAACTCCAGACCATTACTAATGAGACTTCTTGCATTCCACTGGAACATAAGTAACATGAAGAAGGGCCACCACTGCATGATTGAAGTTTGTGTCTCGTTCAGTTTTTCCTTAAATGATTCCCAGCTAGCATTCTTAAAATCAAGATGCTTTTGGGCTGCCTTCACAATTATTTGAATTTTTTCCATTTTCCTTTGTGTTTGAGCAGTGCAGTTTACAACCTCCACCATGAATAAAACTAAATCCTCTTTCTTCATGAGTAACGTGTCATCTATAATCTTGTTGCATTCCAGACAATTAGAACTTCCTTCTTCTACTCCTGTCACTTTCTTTGGATGCATCACTGCTTAAGTGATCCCAGTAGTGATTTAAATTTTCTGTACTTCAGCAGCTCTTTTACTAGCTGCAGATCCTGAAACTTGAACTATGTCCACCTCCACAATTACAACATTTCAAAGGAGCTCCTTCCTCACATTTCTCATACTCATGATCCCCAGCACATCTCCCACACTTCTGTTTCCCCTTTAATACTGCCGCGCCACATCCAAATGTTTGACATTTAAAACACCTCAGTGGTGGAGGAATAAATGGTCGAACATCATAACTCATAACTCCCACAAATACTTTGTCTGGTAGAGTTTTCTCTTCAAATTAGAGCATGACAGAAAAACTATCACTCCTTTCTCCGTTTGGGTTTCTTTTCAACTGTTTGACTTCAACAACTTTCCCTCCTGACATATTAGATTTAATGCCATCAACTGGCTCTTCAGGAGAAATACCTGAAATAACGCCGCGCATATATTTCCTGTTATCGAACATTCTCCCCCTCACATTCTCACCTAGGACTTTTTTTTTATATTCAGTGCCCTTTCTTTTTGTTCAACATCATTTCAAATGATCAATAAAGATCCATCTCTCAACACTTTAACATATCTCACTTTTCCAACCAGTGAGTTAATTTCTTTAGTAAGTTTAATCGTGGGCTCTATGTGTTTGTCCAGGACGAGTGAATGCTGCAAGTCAGTGACAGTCTGCTGGGTTTATATAGAGAGAAATGTTTTAAACTTACTTTGAGTAATGAACTGAGCTTAATGAACATATACATTGATAATTGGGATGTATGTGTGATTGAACTGAAATTATTTTTTAAAGTGTCACGTGAATTAGCCTATATAACTAAATTGAATTGAATTGAACTGAAAAAAAAAATCAAAATTATTCCACTTGATAGTAGCACCACTACTTGTTGGACTATTGCATAAAATCCCAATAAAATACATTGAAAGCTTTGATTCTAGCGGAAGAATATGTGAATATGTTTAAGGGGTGTACATACTTTAGAAAGGCGCTCCATTATGAGTAAAGTTTAGATTGAGAAAAACTTCAGTGAGGTCCCTTAAACAGAGGGATTGTCTTGCTGTTGAAAGTGTAAAATAAACCTGTGAAATTTACACGTACATCCAAAGAACAGAAGGAAATGAGCAGAATGTTGTTAGAGACATGAGAACTCACCAGCTGGTCAGGGTCCCCAGGCTCCTGGAATGTCTGATGCTGCGTGTTGGAGGGGCCGCTGGCTCCGGCGGGGCCTCATCTTGTGCCCTCTCCTGCGCAGAGGGTCTGCAGGAAAGCCGTGGCAGCTGCACATTGCCTGAGAAGACCCTCTTCACAGCATATCTGACGTCAGGATCCTGGAGGAGCTCAACGCACGAGGCCGGCTCCGAGGAGTCCCAGTGTCTCTGGACGGGACAGGACAAGCGTGTGAAAGAGGCGAAGGGGGAATTGTACAGGATCACTTTGGTCAAAACTATAAGTGCTAGCTTTGATCTAAAGAATTAAGGCTGATCACTAAATGCCAAACTGAAACCAGATGCTCCATAAAAACTGATTTACAAACTACTTAAGAAAAAATTGTTTCCATCTGGAAAACTCTTCAGAAAATAAAACTCACCATTTAGCTGTTCACTTTGATTCTGTTGTTTCACATTTTTATGACTAAATACAATAAATTAATTTTATAAGTTTAGACGACAAAACAAACAAAGAAACAAACAAACAAAATCAACATTCTGCAATAAACTGAGCATGTGAAAAAAGCACCAGCACGATTATCCTGATTTCATAAAGAATTAGGAAGTGTTTCAATATAAATATTTAGAAAATTCAGGAAAAGACTGTATCTTACATATTACAATAGTTTCAAAAGGTAAGCAGCAAACAGAGCCAGTTTTGTGACGAGCCTTTCAGAAGACCGGTCCGGCTTTATTTTTGGAAGCCTTATCAGATTTCAGGTCCTGAGACCCCCACGGTCCCGGCTCCGACACAATAGGAGCTTCTTACACAGATCCAGAGTTCAGGATTCAGCTTTCAGGGCAACTTTGTTTTAGCACGTCAGCGCCAGGGGGCCGCAGATAACAGCCTGTGTTTCTGGCCGTGTCCCATGACCCTATCACTTCATGTGCCTGGATGTTTCACCTTTCCATAAACAACTGTTAACAGCCTTCTTACTTTCTTCACCATCGCTGAATAAGATGAGAATGACAGGAAGCTAATCAGAAAGAGATTGTGACTTTTAATTATTAATTTAAATCGAGACAGTTTGATTCCTCATTACTGTTGCCTATTTTGACAACAATAATTTTTAGTCAAAGCAGAAAACTGAGCAGATGGCATATGACTATTAAAATACAGTTTAAATACATAAATAAAATCCTGTTTCAGTTAAGATTATGTTTAGCTCAGAAAAAAAGAGAAAACATCCTAGCATGTGTCCTTACATGCAAATGGATTTAAAAGTTGTCTTCCATAAAGCTTTAAAAGTTTTCCTACCTCTGTAACGTTGAAAAGTCTGGAGTTATTTCTTCTCATACTTTCAGCCACTCTGTCATGGGAACAGTTGAGCTTGGAAGGAAATGCCAAAGAGGAGGATACAGGAACCCCATTTAAGATCAGATAGGAGCTGGTCTGTGGCACCAATCCGTCTTCTGACTGTCACTCAACACGTCACGCTTTCCCCGCCTCCTCAGATGTCAGCTTGTCCCGCTGATAAATACCTAA
The DNA here is from genome assembly GCA_903067065.1 of Brachyrhaphis terrabensis. NCBI lineage: Eukaryota > Metazoa > Chordata > Actinopteri > Cyprinodontiformes > Poeciliidae > Brachyrhaphis > Brachyrhaphis terrabensis. The sequence continues at coordinate 4,913 of CAEGAG010247681.1, forward strand.
CACTCATGGTACCACTTTTGCCTCGGTGCTTCACGGCAGCAGCTCCCTTACTATGACTTTATCAGGCCCGTAACATGCAGACATTCTTTCTTGAAAAAAACAAAAAACAAAGTGGATTATTTTGTGTAAAAAGGAAAGCATAGAAAAACTCATGACCTGCATGACAAGATATCATTCATTCGTGTCCATTTGGTGGCAAGATCTCTTGATATGAAGCACTGGTCCTACAGGTTAGGCTCCTCACAGACAAAGGTTTTATAAGGAAAGGTGATGTTTAGAATTGTGCTTAATTTTTTCTTTCACTAGTCTTAGTTTTGAGTTTCTGCTCACGTGTGTATGTGTTGAACTTTAATGTCCCTGCCTGCTTCTGATGCATACCCACATGAAGCAGCTTGAAACGCAAATACATAACAAAGGAGAATGTCAGCTCAAACTTATTAGACTAACTGATTGTCTTTGGATTATCTGCTACTTTGCACTTGTATTATACATTAAAATCTGTCGCATTTATTTAACATTTTATAAAACTTTATAATCAATGAGGATTATTTATATAACACATTTCAGCAACAAGGCAGTTCAACGTGCTTCAGATCATGAAAACATAAGGACATTATAGTCACCAATTGTGAAACCAGTAAAACAAACATTAATTTTGTCAACTGCTATTATCAAAATCAATACACATCAAATATGCTGAATGTTCCAGTTATCACAAGTCAAAAGCATCTCTGATCAGGTAGCCTTTATCTAATAGTTTAGTAATGCAGCAGACTATTGTGGTTTAGAATGAAAGTGACTATATCACTATTTTAAGAAAGAGCAGTGACTTCTTGACCTTTAACCTTGAATGTAACTTGGTGTACGTTTCTAGGTAGGCTGGCTAAAGTTGACTTGTAAGATATGGCGCCTCCTACTGGCCATAGAGAAAAGGGTGGGATGCCAAAAAGTCATCTGCTTTGCGGAAGTGAAAAAGCATCAAACAACAGATCAGATTTCAGATATTTTAGAAAGAAGGTTTTATTTATTTGTGCAAGTTTTAAAAATTAGGTGAACAGAATCTTCCATTTCTTTTAGAGACAAAATGAGGATACAAAGAAAACCAATATTTCTGAGTGTTCTTCAGTTTAGAGGCTGCAGCATTGAGTTGTTTCTTCATTCATTGTGGCAGTAACTTTTGTAGTGTATTTTCTGGCTCCCTCCGCAGGCAGCAGGTTTTGTTCCCTGAAAGTAACCGAGAAACAAAAACAAAACGTTAATTCACTGTAAGAAAAGAGAAGATGAAGAGTCAGATCAGAGACATTAACTGTACCTTATACATGGAACAGACCAGTGTGAACAGGGAGGACATGGCCTTGTCCTGCAGGTCGTCGGTATGCACCTGTAATACAAATAAATATACTTTTAAATAAACAATAGAGTCTGGCTTTAAAATAGATGAATGCACTAAGTCAATCAGAACTGAGAAATAGAAGCTTTCCACAATAACCCAGTGGAGAGCAAGAGGTTAGCTCTTCAACATCCACAGACCGAGCAGGATGAAAACGAAAATTTGTGTGTTCGAATGGCCTAGTCAAAGTCCAGACCTAAATCCAATTGAGAATCTGTGGAAAGACTTGAAAATTGCTGTCCAGAGATGATTTCCATCCAATCTGACTGAACTTGAGCTATTTTGCAACAAATAAGCAGCTCTTCCTTTCAGCTGCCTTGAGGCAGAGACACCATCTGTCTGGTAAAGGTTTGAGTTGTATCAAACTGCTGGCTTCAGAACTGATGGACTTTCTTTGGTTATCCATAAACTTTTGAAAGACGTACCCCATTGATGGTGATCCAGGGCACATACTGGTGTGGAGGGTTCAACGCCTTGGTCTGCAAGGCATTCTGGTGCATCAACTGCATTCCCATGTCTCCATTAACACAGCTCATTACTTTACCCAAGCTCAGATCAGGGGCATAGACTTTCAGACACTACAAACAAGAAATTCAATTTATTGATAAAACGAGAACAAAAACAACCAAGCTAGAGAAACATTCACTCAGAAAAACCTGCTTACACTTTCAGCTGAGCCGATGACATCAGCAGAGGACTCCATACAGAAGATGATTGGGAAAGCCATATCAGTCATGTTCATTATACAGGTCTAGAGAGAGTAGAGGAACCAATTCATTGGTGAAGCACAACTCTGCTGAGTAACAATGTTCACCTTTAAGCCTTATTTGTATTCCTACAATATTTTCCAATAATGGTTTTAGAAACAACCTGAAACTGAACATAACACTTCCTTGTGATTCCCAAAATGTTTATTCACTGATAAATCTCTGAGTTGTTTGGGATTTTTTTCAACAACATTGGGACAAAACTGACTGATGAATAATCAACATACCAGATGTTCCAAAGTCATGGGCGTAGGTTTGGGTAGGGACGGTAGGGACATGTCCCGACCAATATTCACGGGATGTGAAAAAGTCCCGACCAATTTTTGCCATATTGACTCAAAGAACGTGGATCTACGATCTTTGATTAGCAGCAGGCGGTGCGCGGAACGGAAGCTTCTTAGTTTGACATTTATTATGAGCCTCCTCTCGGAGGCTCCTCTCGGAGGCTCATCGGCAGCACCGTGTCGGAACGGTGCTGCCGGGGGGGAGGAGACTTTTTCATATTCACGGGATATGAAAAAGTCCCGACCAATTTTTGCCATATGTCAAGGTCCCCACCAAAACTTAGACCAAACCTATGCCCTTGTCCAAAGTACATGAAGCCCAAAATTATTCATCCTCTTGGCTGATAATAAAACTGTTTAAATTTATTTAAATAAATAAAATAAAATAAACTACGTAAAAAAAAGGGCATCAATTTTTTAAAATATGATGAAATAAATCGGAAATTATTTATGTTTATATTATTAATGTAAAAATGTTAATTGGCAAAGCAGCAGTTATATGGAAAGTTGTTTCGTTCAAAAATTATATAAATACTCTAGCAAATGTCCAGATGAAGAAAAAACAAAATAAATATGAATAAAATCATTTGTTTTATAGGTTGCGTATTTAGTTAATTATAGCTTTATTTACGATATGTAGTTGAAGATGTCTTTATTTTATTTATCTATTTATCTGAATTATTAGAGTTAAAAATAAAATTTATGAAATAGGTGAAGTAGCTTAACTAAATAAAAGTCTCACAAAATAAAACACCATTATAAATTGTAAAAACAAATAAATAACGAAATAAATGAATAAATCTTGAAAACATGAATACTCAGCCTGATATATTTTTTTAGAGAAAATATATTTTTAATTCAATATTCAGCTGTTTAGCTGATCTGGGAGTAAAATAATTAGCAGTGCTATCATGAGGGAAAGTTTAAATGATTTCTTTCAGCCAGCTGAACAGCAACACTCAGCAACATGTGCAGGAGAGGCAGCGCTGCATTACTCTAAGCTCCACACAGCCAGAGGAAACTGGCTTTGTTTGACTTCTCATTGAAAATATCCTGACCGTGCAGGAGCGTGGTGAATCTAATGATACCTGTCGCCCCATTCAGAGCCTCGGCCTTTACATATTTAATAATCAAATTAATAAATTTGATTATTTATTAATAATCAAATTAATAAATAATTTGGGTTATTCACACCATAACCCAAAAGTTATGGTATGAATAACTTTTGGGTTATTCACACCATAACCCAAAAGTCTGTCTGTCTACAGCAGATTCCATAGCTCTGTGATTACCTCAATCATGTTCCCCAGACACTCCTGTTTCCCATGCTGGCACTCATAGGTATACTTCTGAGCGACAGGCGTCTCCTGCCGTGGTGAGACAATTAAAATCCTTCACAAAACAGACAAGTTTTACGTATATGAAATATTTCGATTAAGCAGCTGCTTACCTGTGCATTTCCATAGGGTACCAGAGTAACAGCCATGATGTTGTTGAGCAGCAGGTAGGTGGGGAAGAGCATCTCAGTGAGGAACCCCCTGCAGCCAGGACACAGGCTCTCATAGTACAGCCCCACTTGGACTGGCTCTTCGGTCTGACGGCTCCTCCTGAAGTCAGACTCCAGGCACTGCTTCAACACCTGCAGCAAGACGGCCAAGGCAGAGGAGCCTTACAATCATCAAGGTTTAAAGGCAACGCATTACACCTGCTGTTTAATTTGAGAATTATGTAGACTTTGATTATTCATTCCTAATAATATTTCCCACAGATATGAACATGTTGTAGAGATTCAGGAAATGTCAATGATTAATCTTTCACTTGCAGCACAGTTAGTCAGGGCTAACTGTGCAGCGCTGATCCCAGTGTCAGGTGATCCCACACCTGACACAGATGCCAGCAGTCACAGAGAGAATCTGAATTACAGAAGAGAAGTTGAAGTTTTGAAGGTAGTTTATTAGACCTGATATCACCATACCAATATTTAACAGTATCAGTGCAGCCCTACAATACAACTAATAATACTAATTTCACTGAGTTATTCTGGTTTGATAGGGGGTCATTATCACTCAGATTTTGTAAGAGTCGACTGACTCCAACGGGGCGAAACTTAATTTCACATCCAGTTTAAACATTGTTGTCAGTAATTACCTTCATTATTAATAAAAATATGCTTAATTACCAATAGAAATATATGAATAAACTACAAATAAGTACATGAGCATGAACTAGTTTATTTGGGGCTACTAAATTAGTAAAAAGTTAGTGGTAATAAGCTGAAAGAAACAAGTAGGTGAGTACATAGATCTTTAGATTATATTATTATTGAAAAGTCCTTTTAATTCAGGAACTTTATCATCAAGTGAAACTCGCTATATAGATTAATTATACATAGATCAATGTTGGAAAGCCTTTATATCTGATAATTATCATGATTTTGCTCTTACAGTTATTGAAAACATGACATTTAGGATTAAAATATTACATCAGATCAACAAAAAACATGAGCTGAATTGAACCTTTAGAGAGTTTAAACAGTGTCCGTATGGGTTTGGCTAAAAATAACTCACAGGAAATGCTTAGTCACGTTTAAAGATATGGTATCTATTTTATCCTTTATTGTAATTGCCAGAAAACACCCGGTTTATTTGCAGTATCATGTGATTATCACAAAATCATGTGTTTGTTTGTTTTTACATAGTCCTTAAAGTTGTTTTATTGAGTCAGACCTTTGTGCTGGTGTTGGATGTGAGGAGTTCATCAGTTTCTAGAAATGTTTTCCAAAATGCAAAAGGCTCACACTGTCATGGTTTATGTATGGTATAATTTCCCTTCTTCAACCTGATATTGCCATATTATTTGTAAACATAAATATATATTAAAAAACCAAACAGGAACCAAATATGAATGCTTCTGTTTTTAGTGGCAGAACAGAACCAAGAGGTTCTGTTAGAACCGGTTTCATAAATTGACACTATGGCAGCATTTCTGAGTTTGAAAACCACATTTCTATTGTTTAGAATTTTAGAGGATTTCTTAACTTTTCAAACTTGACTGTGATGTTTGTCTGTGACGCCATAACGCGCGTGCGTACGGCTGCCCTGTTTTACTTCCTCGTTTTCAGGTATTTTCCTCCTCAGGATATTTTACTAATTTATGATATGAATAAAATAATGAACGCTTAAAATTCTTGAGTTCCATAGATGTTTAGCAGAACCCAAAGGGCGAAACATGGATGTTTACAGTCATAAAAAGCCAGCAAGAACCGCCGGGCACCGAGCTGACCAGTTGTCATGGTTTCGTGTTGTTTTAAGTCTGTCACTGTTCTTCCACTTAGGATAAATGGCGGTAGGGTTAGTTGTCCATAAGGCAAAACTTCCATAAGTGTTTCTTTTTGTTCTCTGCAGCAGAATAAACCAAAAGCAAAACATGTTTTAGAGAAGAACTAAAAGCTCACCCCACACTGAACAGCTGAGTCTAAAGATGAGCACCACTTTGCTGGAGGTTGGAGGCATGACGGTGTGGTCAGAGAGCCACCGGACGGAGCGCTGACCCAAACGGCCAACAGGAGCGGGAGCAGAAACCTCATGTTCAGTTGTGGCCAAAATCTTTTCGTAACTCCACTCACACTATTTACCACAACTCAAACCTGCGGCCGACTGGCCTGTAACTTTTCCTCTTTAAATACAGCTCTGGCGCGTCCTCGTGAAGGTTTCCGATTATTTGATTGGCTGCGGCGCGCCGTCACTACAGCGTCATTTGTTACTAGCAGAGAATCAACAAGCCTGACCTCCCCTCCGCTGCTGCTCTGAAGGAGTGAGAATTCCCCAAGAAAGAGCAAGTTTCCATAATGTCTATAAATAGCTTGGTCGTCTTGCATGTTTTACACTTCCTCAGCTCCATGCAGTTTTAATGACTCGGCTGTTTTCACTAATGATTAACTCATCTTTTGAATCAAATTGTAAAACTTGTAGGAGTCAGCTGAATTCTGACTACCTATCACATTGGATGGGTTCTGTCTCAATCTTAAGTTTGAAGTTGTGAGTGCAGCATGCAAGTCACTGTCACATGCTTATATCTCAGCTTACTTCCTCATTCTACAGATGTTGCTCAAGAGCAATCATGAAACTTAACAGAAAAATCTCTTTACAAACCATAGAGCATTACAACAATTTCCCCTGCTGTCTTATACACACAACTTTACTGATTTCACCCCAAAACACAGGGATCCACTTGGATAATAACAAAAAACAGTTACTCATATATTGAGGTAACACAACAGATGAAAGAGTGAAAAATTGAAAATTGTAAAATATGGCAAGCTTTGATTTAATTTGGTGAATCACTAATGTATGGATTAGGCCAGAAGTTCTGAAATTGTTCCATGCCACCACCACCACCGCCCCAAACACCTTTGCTAACGCACAAAATATTTAAAAGAAATACTGACTTTTTGTTTTTTCTCACTTTTACTTATTACATTTGTTTTAGAATAAATCATGCCTCACACCTTCTGATAAGGTTGGCCATGAGTTCTTAGGGTTTTTCTTTACAGCAGCGTCCTCCCACAGCAGTGCTGCTGGTCTGGTCAGGAGCTTCTGTGTGTTTCTTATCAGAAACTTTTCCACTTGCACTGACTAGCCTGAGGAGAAAAGCATTCTATTTTATTCTGTATTTTCTCAATATATCTGTCACTTGGATGTTTTTATGTGCACTCCTGATATTATATTTCTGTGTTTCTTTGTTAGAAGCATCAAATGTAAAAAAAAAATAAAATAAAAATAATTTAAAAAAGCAAACAAAAAAAAGTAGGTTTGGCACTTTGCCTAACTCAGTTGGTAAAATTTCTAATTCATGTTCAATAATTTTGTCAAATGAGCATATTAAATTATTCCACTGGCAGAAAAACCTGTATTTCTAAATTATGTTTTTTTCTTTCACTTATAACTTTATTCGGATTAAAGACTAAAATTTAATCTGATTTTCAGCATTATTGCTCAATCAACAATTTTACCAGACAGGTAATACAAAAGAAGAGAAGTTGTCTGAATCTCAAATTGACAAATACGTATGAGACTGAAATTTTATTTCTCCTGCTTTTAGACACTTTTTCTTTTGAGTGTTGTATTGAGCTTAAATTGCGTTCACAAAAACTCTGGGAAAAAGTTTGTGTTTTCTGAAAACACCCATAACAGGAAGTGACTTCATTAGAGCAGTTTTTGTGCATTGCCAATATAGGAGGACTAAAATTGGTTGAATGAACCTTTAATTTCAAGAGTATCTAATGAAAAAAAACAAGAAAACATTTAGTGCTGCATTCATTAAAGAACCAAAAATAAATAAGTTGTGAAAAAGAAAATACAGAGAAACCAGGACACCAGGTTTCAGTTTAAAATCTTTTATTGTCTTTTGAAATCATTGCATTAGCCTACAGAAAGATCCGTACAGTTTAAAAAGTACCTGTCTGAGGACAAACAAGTCTGTGGCAAGCTGTACACGAGCGAGAAAGAAGGAAATGTTGCATCTGAGTTCAAATAGACCAACAGGAGGACAAGCAGAGAGGAACAGCTGTCTGCATCATGGCTGGCACAACGCAGCCAGCAGGCCTCTGTAGGCCGGAACAACAGCTCTCCCTCTGCATTCAATTGCACTTTGGTGTAGAGTAGCTTCATGTGACTGCTTCACCCATTTCCATTCATCAGTTTTTCAAGCTAATGAGTAGGTGTCATTATTACTATTGTGTTATTAGTCTTCGATCTTGCTGATGATAACCCACATTTGAACAGTGTTGCCTTAGAATCAAAGCAGAAACATAAGAGTTGAAAGTGAAGCTGAAAATGTTGCTCCTGACCGCGGGTAAAAACAGAACACTAACAGTGCTGTGAAAAAGCATCAACGTTTCAGGACATCAAATTTATTTTTTTTTATATCAGACAATCTGAGTAAATTGAAAAAGCAGCTTCAAATGACGAACAGCTTGTGCCACCGTTGGTAGGCACAACCACTGAGGTTCAATTTTGCTTCAAAAAAATGATATGATGGAATTATGGAAAAGACTATTGTTGTTTTTAAGTTGCGCTAAAAGGAGTTAGCCCATCAGTGAAGCTATCCAAGCCCAAAGTGAGCTGCTGCTAAACATGTAGCATTAGCACAAATGTCCCATATGCTCATGTCAGTCTACACACACAGTCACATTTATAACTTCCTGAGGCACTGAAAAACTGAACGGCTAGAAAAACACTTCACTCCAATCTGATGGTTGAAGAACAGATTAAAACAATAAACATCTTTGTTGTTGAGGTCATGTCTATTCTTCAACAATTTAGCAGCAAAAGGGTTTTTGAATTGAAAATATTATTTATTTTGTTGATATGTAGTTTTCGAATAAAATGCAATTAATTAGTTATAGACCCAACAATTAATCAAGTCTCACCAGTAGTCCTTATGTTTTTTGGGGTTAGCACCGATTTTTACCTGTACCTTCTGTGGAACACTGACTTTAACTGAGCCAAATGAGGCCTGACGTTCTGTAGATTCTGATCTTTAGATCATGTGTGCTGTTTAAAATCTATTTATTTAGTTTATGTTATGAGACAGATTTTACGCATGTGATTTCCTGATTCTACAGGTCTGACAGCACTGAGGGTCTGGCTATTAAAATCCACTCACCTGTCCACACAATGCTTTCTAATCACTGTGAATTTGAGATTGAGGTTTTTTACACATGAGCCCAATTTGCTTTGGATCACTTTTTTTCTTGACACAAATGAAATGATTTGAAGAATTCTTTTTGTACTTACTCAGATTATCTTTGATAATTAAATCTGTGAAAAAACAACATCAGGAGAACTGTAAGAGGGCCCACACTGTTTCAGAGCACTGTGCATCGGCTCAAACCTACAGACTAGCAACTTTCCTGTCCTAAAAAGTAAAAAGACTGGCAAAAGACAGAAAAACAGGAAGTGAAAGTGCAGTTGTCATCATAGTTTTACACACAAAGTGACATTATATGGCTAAATTTTGGTCTTAAGGAGTGAGCTATGGAACCAAAAGATAAACTAATTCAGGTTTTCATCTGAAGATCCTTTGCCCTATAGTGCAAACATAAACAATAGATCGCTGATAGTTATTCCTGAATTTACGATTATTGTACTGGATTTGTACTCAAGTATGTTCGCCAAGTGGCGCCTTTTATTGTTCACAACATTTCTGTACAAGCTCCTGAAATTCCATGTAGTGACCGTTATCAAAAATCCACCAGGCAGCGTCGCAGTGAAGTCTACCTGACCGTGAACAACAGAAACAGCAAGAGATTCAACAGGGTCTCCAGTTCAGTTCTTCAAGCACATAAAGGTTCAGTGTGAGTCGAAGTAGTCAGCAGGTAGAGCGAATGGACTCGTGAAGAGCAGAGGAAAACAGACAGCTGAGTTATTATTCTGAAAACAACAGAGGGTTCACAAAGTTAAAGAAAAAAAAGAGAAAAACCAGTCATAACATCTTCAAGTTTACAATGAAAAAGGAAATAAAAGTAATACATAACAATCTATCGCAGCCACATGGAGGGACAGACAGATTGATTCTCAAGCTCACCTTTACTATTTGGTTAATTACATCTTGTAAACATTTGTATTTGTTTTTTCTGTATAGAGGAAAAATAATATCAAGCTAGCTTATTTTTTTCTTTATAGGCTCTGTAAGTTTACCGTTAACAGCTAATATAAAAAACAACACATGGATAGACAAATATATCAGCTTTTTTCTTTTTAAAGTCAACTAATATGAGCAAAAATATACTCAAGCACCGTGAAAGATCTCTAACACCATCGTCGCTTCCTGCTGAGTTCACCCGACACTACACTGTAAAAAAAAATAGTCTCGAATTCATGGTAAAACACCAGCAGCTGTGGTTGCCAGAATTGTACTGTGTAAATACGGTAAAATTTACAGTAACTTACTATAAATTAGAGACTTTTTTTTTTAACAGTGCACGGCCTGCAGCAATCACAAACATCTGCAGAGGTGAGACGCAGCATGGCGCCGCTCAAAAACCACCTCTACTCACAAAAAACTGAATCGTTTAAACACAGTAGATCCTTGCAAAAAGAAATGAAAACGACAAACACTTTTCTGATATTTAAGAAATGCAAAGCAGCCAGGACTGTGCCAAACACACAGGCCTGTTCAGGAAGCATTACTAAGTAAGCATGAGCTCACTTCATCCCAGAATGCACCTGGGCACCTCAATGAGTGGATGGGTAGAACTACCAAGGCTGAATCCTCCAGTCCTTTCCTGACCACTCCTCACTGATTTATAGATGTTTCAAATTAGTTTTAATCAGAATAAAAAGATAGCAAAGATTAATAATTTTTCTTTGTTTTAAAATATTAAATCATCAAAACAACCATCAGAATGTGGAGTTTGATGCACAGCGATGTATTTAGTTTTAAATAGTTCCAATTACTCTTTAAAAGTAAAAATGAATTCTGGTGTGTTATCTCAGTGGGAAATAAATGCATCAAGTGACTAATCAAAAACTAGTCAGCAATTTAAAACACCAATATGCCATATAGTAGATATTTTTATAAGTATTATGGCATAACAATTAAATCAGGGTGCACAAATTTCCTTCATTCTGTGAGATCTGCAATGTGAAGCCGATCTTATCCACCGGTCTTAACTATGTCCACAAAAGTTTTAAAATCAGCTACTGCCTCCTTTTGCTCTGCAGTGAGAGGACTAACTGACAGCGCCCCCACCAGGTCTGCACAGCATTGTCAACAAGTCACCCTACTGTTGCCAACGTAGCAACAATGTCACTATATTTTGTAACTTTTCAGACAAAAATAAGAATTCGGTATCAGAATCAGCTGATTGGGCTGTTTAAAGATCTGTGATCCACCACAAAACTGCAGCTGGTGCATCCTCAGTTTAAATACATTAAAGCTGGTTTGTGTTGTTAGTGTTCATTTGTTACAATAATTCTTATTTTCTAAAAACCCAAAAAGGTAGTATAAGCTGATATGTTTACACTCACTCATGTGCATATAGTCATGTCTATTAACATATGAGAAATCAGTGAGACTGATGGGTCATTTCCCACAGGGATACTCCAACCTGACCTGAGGGCCAACAGAAATAAGGTTTGGGGTTTCTGCAGCCTTGAACAAGTTCTAAACATTAGCTCACATCAGGGTGTGTTTCTGATTTGTTTAAAGCATACACACCAAAGAAGAATTAAGTTCTTTAAAACAGGAGGATTTCTAAGTGATTAACTGCAGCCTCTTTACTAAATCTTGTTCTTTAAACTCTACAAGAAAACAAATACTTTTCATAGTTTTTATACTTGATAAGATATGCTTTGAGTGTGAAGGTGAGAAAATGAGCAGTCAACTGTCTTGAAAGAAAATATTTGTCAGAAAGACTCAAAAATATCTCTAGTTTCTGCCCATTTCACCCCGTTTGTTGCAAGAGTTCCTCCAGCTGGCTCACACTGTTAATAACGGAGCGTTCAATGTAACAGCTGAACATCTGCGAAATTATGTTGATGAAGCTTTCAGGAATATATTTCATATTTGATTGTACAAAAAGCTGTGTGTGTTACTGGGCTTAATCAGTCAGATGCAATTAAATAAACTTCAAGTCATCATTTATGCAATTTTTAACCATGTTGAATGTGCCAATAAATAACTCTACTGGTATGTATGTTTCCTCAATTACATCCAAATCGTTTTTTGTTTTTTTTTGTAACTTGGTGCTCAGCACTCTGGGTGTTTCCCCAGGGCAATACAGAATCTGAACCAAATTCTAACAATGAGAAGAAGCGACAATAAAACTGATGTAAGTTACATAAGAAAAGTGCAACTATCTATATAAAATATCCTTCTACCATTAGGATAAACTGGTCTATAAGGAAATGTAGCTGGGTGAACAGAAACTGCAGAAATGAGCCAGCAGTTCTCCTTTCAGCTTGTTTGAAAACTAAAACAGGTTTGATACAACTCACCTGGTAGAAATGAGGAAAAATAATGCAATCGGCCAAAAGCAAAAGATTTACAACACAGCTACTGACTGCAGAATAGCAAAAAGCACATACTGTACACTGTATGCTCCAATATAAAAAAAGAAATGTCTGTTACTTGAAATATATTGTATACAACATTGTGAAGTAAAACATGCTATTGATAAAGCCTATCTGCTGTGTGTTAGTTTCAGAGTGCTGAACTGTGTGAAGCAGAAGTAAACATGTGAAGTCACAAAGTGTTGGTCCATCAAACTAAACTAAGCAAATGTTCTGCTCACAAAGCTTAGAACATAAAAGGCTGAGGAAGGCGCCATGCATCATGGGGGTTCCGTTCATGCCTAAAGAACTTATGAGCAGTTACCTGTAATACCTTCAGTAGACAACAGTAATCACCATCCCAGTAAAGAGAATCAGAAAAGATTTGTGACCTGTTATCGAACTGGGAGCCACCAGCAGAGTAAGTGAACTGACAACATCTAAAATTTGTCTGACATTTTAATTTCTGCATTTACTCTACCGCTGGGAAAGTAAACTGATACGTTTAAATTAATTACAAATATAAATACTCTATGTCTGTTTGCTCCTGGAATGTGTTTCTTTGAGTGATGTGTTGCAGGAAGCGACAAGCATTCTAAATTGGGAGCATCTCTTGCTGCAGATGGTCTGCAGCACGAGTGATAACTGACGTGGCAGAATAAACAATGGCTGATTAAGGGTCGAAGTTCATGAACCAGAGACACAGGAACTGTACATGAGACCATGGATGCACAAGACACCTCATTGTTCTGTGGGTTCATCAGTTCCTGCATTGTTTCTACAGAAGGAAGTAAACGAGAACTCTGAACTTTGCACTCTACATTACAACAGCCCGTAGGTGCAACACGCTTGTGACTCAAGAGAACAGAAGAAGCAGCTACACAATGTGATTAACTCAAGATAACTGCTATGTGTTTAACTCAAGATAATTGAATAGGCTATGTAACTAGGACCGCCCTAAGGAAATAAAAAGAAAGGGTGCGGGAGGAGCTTGTTTATGAGCGGGTAGGAGATTGTAACTAAAGCACGCTCCTGTCCGTTCTCCTTGCAAGTAAATTCTAAACCTCGCTTGTCTCTCTTCTTTTTTTGTTTGAGAATGCTTAGGTAGATGAACCTGACATAAACCATTGGACCACATGAGGCCTTTTGTTGTTGCCCCCTGATCCACACACAGAATGGATTATATAAAATGAATTTCATCTGTGCTTTTTTCTTGAAAGTAGGTGCTACTTTTTTTGTTTGAAGGCATTGTTCCAGCTTCGTTAGTTACCTTATGTATGTGCCAGCAGAGGCAGCCTTGGGAGATGTCAGTTGAGAGAGTTCAAAGGAGTTCTTAAGTCATGGTGATGTTGAAGCAGAGAGGCATGGAACAATCAGCTGGTGACCAGAACAGCGAGTGCACCATATCACTAACAGACCGCACTGACAACACTCTTCAGAGTGGAAGTTGTTGCTGGAGGGAGAAGACCTAGTAAGCAAGGCTTCGTGATATTAGGAAAACATGTGATATACAATTACATTGGTGAACGTTTCAATAAGTAAACAAAAAAATTGTGTATTACTGTCTTTCTGCATATTTTCAAAGGACTTTGAAGATGAAATGATTTGTGGCAATATATGTTCCACTTTTATATTCTGAATATTTGAGAAAATAACTAAACTTAGTGGTCTACAATTTGTCTTAGAAATCTCATTTGGTAGAATTCTTTTTAGTTGTGTCTTGCTCATACTGAAGGATGTTATGTATTTCTATATTTCACAAACAATTACAAACCTGATTATTGGTAATCCTGGTTTTATTTAAAAATGAACATTTTATTGTAAAGACAGTCAAACTGTCAGTTCATCCAAGTAGTAGAAATATATGTACCGTATTTTCCGCACTATAAGGCACACCTAAAAGCCTTCAATTTTCTCAAAAGCCGACAGTGCGCCTTATAATCCGGTGCGCCTTATACATGGACCACTTTATTAAAGTGATTTAAATGTAGTAATTAATTGCAGCCACTGGGTGGCTTCCCGTTCATATTTGCTACATCTCGTTCATGGATCTGAGTATTGAGTGGTGCGGCTCTCAA
>CAEGAG010247716.1:0-76848 GCA_903067065.1 Brachyrhaphis terrabensis
TCATTGTCATTTTACTGCATTTCATCATGCTCAACTTTCCAAGCATAGCAAACCATAAGCTATCACATGTCGGCATGGTTAGGCTGTTTTTTTTTTTCGTTTTTTTTTCCGTTAATCGGTGTGTGTTACTTTTGCAGCTGTGTTTTCATACATCATTGTAGTTTATTGGCTTCAAGATTTTCCAGATTTCAAGCCAATGGTAATTAGAGCTGACGGACAGATATGGAAGTGATGTTTAGAGAAGACCTTAAAAAAAGATTAAAAACATATCAACACTGACAGATTGCATTAGTTTTAGTGTGTTTTTGTGATGTTTGTTAACCCGTTCCAAAGTTGTAATTAACAGAAAGTATTCGGGCAAGGCCTGACTCACAGCAGGGACATTGTTGTTAGCAGCACTAACTAGCAGATAGGGGGAAGCCGAGCTGAAGGCCCCTAGGAGCAGTAAAGGGAACCACTTTAGCATTTTAAAACATTCACAGCAGTCCAGCTGCACTCTTGGGTTTTCTGTGACCCATATCTGGTGATTAACACATTAAGTCCACGTTTATTATGTCGTCGATCATTTCTCCAAAAATTTGCATCACATAAATTGTAATCAGAAAAAAAAAAAATTTCTCAGCGTTCAGAGCTGTTCCATGTGAAATGTGAACTTGTTTGTCTTTCATTTTCTTGGCTGATGAAAATGTCTGTGCTTGTTTAAACCGACAATTACATTTTCTTATATTGTAACGCTTTCATTATTTAAATATGAAGAAAATTAAGTATCAGTCAGAGGTTTAGCTCTCCACATCATGTGAAATATAAACCTGATGAAGTGGCTTGCTATTTGATCAATGTACAAAGTACATCTTATGCCTTTGATTAAATTCTTAAAAATTGCTGGAGGTTCAAAACAGACAGTCTTATTCACTCACTTCTCTTCTACATCCTGGATTCTTGTTTTTCCCATCCCCTTTTTGTTCTCAACGTCTTCACATCTTGCCTAGTGGCAGGTATTAATTGAGGGACCCTTGTTATAATAGGTTCTAATTGTTAATCACACAGCCTTGTTAGAGAGCACTCTAATTGTAATTATAGAGGCTCGTTAGCCAGGGTCCTGTCATTAATTAGACATTGTGACCTCGGTAATTTGCTGGAGGCATACATATATGTGCCAGTAATTTTCTCCAGCTGGGTAATGTCTGGCTTTCAGGAATGAAAAAAGCTGTTTGCCTTTCATCTTGAACCTAAAATGAATTTATTCTTTATATAATCTATTGTCCCGTTGGTGAGTTAGTTCAAAAATCTGGTTTAGTGAAATTAGAAATTACCTCCGAGCCAGATTGGACCTTCGACTCTTTCCGGAAGCTTTCATTTATTTAAGAGGCTAAACATTAGTTTTTAGTTGAACACAGTGACACTGATACACTAACAAGTCAAAATGTTATAATCTAGGTTTTCTTTTGTAAATATTTACTAGGGATTCTATTGATTTCTCACTGTGCAAAACAAATATGTAATAATAAATGTGTGTATTCCACCTAACCTGTTCCAGTGGCAGCTGTCGGAAAATGTAGAGAAGGGAAAATAAAGACATATTGACCTATTTGCTCTGAGTAGATAAGAAAAACATTTATTTTTATCTGTGCAATTGCCTCTTGGATATCAAGATGAAGCTGACTTGTGTTTGTACTTTGCAAACTGACTTTTGCTAAAAGATTCAAATGAGCAAATGTCAAGAAAATCTTTCTAGGACAGCTAAACTTTATTTCAAGATTATAAAAGGTTCTTTAAAAGATGTAAGATCTGAACACAAGAAAACTAAAATCAATATTAACTTAACCATGTTCAAGCTGCAAGTCAGAAAAGCAGGGATTGCTAACTTTTCATTGTGTTCACTGATCTGGCTCACTAGTATATGGAATAAACATTGTAATAACTTGTTCTCCACAATAGAAGATAATGTTTTACCAAGTTTAGTTTTGAATAGCAGTACTATTTGCATATCAAATTCAAAAATACTTTATTGTAATTTTCCTAGAGGGAAATTAAATAACATAGCAAACCATCAAATCATCATAAGTGGGAAAAAAATGTTTTCAGTAACTTCTATTAATGTTGTCCAAAGAGTAGCCTTGATGGGCATAGCATCTTTGTAGCTGTGAGCTCAGCAAGAATGAAGCTTGGGCACACTATAATTATCCTTTTTTGTGTTTGTTAAATATGCACAACTATTAATTGTGCAAAGCACAACTTAGATGTCTACCAATTTTAAGTTAAACCTAAATTTAACCTCAAAATACAGTTTAGATTTTGTTAGACAAATTTTCCTCTTTGGAAAATTGATGAGAAAAGTATATATTTTTAACAGCCTGTTGTCAGGACTAGTTGTAGCTTTTCGGTGTCATAAGGAACTTCATTCCATACATGGGATTTTATTTTGGAGCTGGGAGGGGTTGCTTCTTTGGAAACGTTAACAAAAGTTGTGGACGTTATGGCCAGATCGTGTAATTTAAGTTACATCGGCACTAAAAACGATGTGTGCTCTGAGTGAGAATGAGCTGCTGAACATGGACATTTTTAGTAGGGGCACCATATATAATTGAACCAAGACCTGCTAACATTCATCTTCCATAGCTTAGAATCTACCTAGTGAAGTTATGAAGCAGTTGCTGCCTACGCCAAGAATTTCTTAAAAGGATTATATAAAAAGATCCTGCTACATTGCGTCCAGTTAGGTCTTGGACTTCAATATTCGTTGAAAAACACACTTTTATTAAATTCTCAGTTTTGACATATATTTTTTAGACCCTTGAGTCTAACTGCTAACTTGAGGCTATCATCAGCTCCAATAACACTTTTTGGTTTTTAGCCCCAAGAACTTTCAGAGCCGTGTAGAAAAGTATGACACATTCGCCACAGGAAGCGACCTCATCGAAACTGAATTCCTTGAAGTTAAGAATAACAGTTGGTAACCTTGCACTGCCATAAGGTGGAGGTGCAAAATAATTAACTATGGAGGACAGTAGTTTACAGATTTTGTTTTCAGACACAAACGTTGATGCAACTATTAACGACTAAAGTCTCTTTCTCTCTCCTCTCTCCTTTCAGGCACTTCCTCTTTAAAACAGGTACAGGCACCACTCCTCTCTTCTCTACAGCCACTCCTGGCTACACCATGGCTACAGGCTCCGTCTACTCACCTCCCACCAGGCCATTGCCAAGGAATACCCTGTCCCGTTCTGCCTTTAAGTTCAAGAAATCCTCCAAGTACTGTTCGTGGAGGTAAGATGAAATGTTAATTTGTTTCTTCTTGTTAATTTGTTTCTTCAAGTGGTTCAGTTTATAAGAAAAAAGCCAGTTCAGTTCAGTTCAAGTAAATCATCACCCTGACCCTTCTTTCCAACATTCCTCAGAAATCTTTTTATGTTGCTGAATGAAGAGCAGCTCATGCACCCTGAGCTCGTGTCTCCCGTTCAGTCTTCAGTCTTTTCATTGGCCCTAGTGGTTTTATGCACTCCTGGTTTTGCAGAATTTGCAACATTGCATTTGTCTGACTATACTGGTAGCTGTGAATGCTTCATATTGGACTCTGTTTCAACAGTAAAACTGAATAAATAGTTGGAATAAACGTTTTTGTTTTGGCTCATAATTTGTTTCTTAGCCTAATGTCTGTTAAATGAAATACATTCAAATAAATTGAAGCACCGTTGGAACAAGGAACCCACTTAGGGCAATTTGACTTTTTTACTTGAAAAGAATATTGTCCAAGAGACAAGAGATTAAGTCTGAAAATCTCTTGACTGTTGGACAATACTTTACCCCATATCAGTATAGAGAGGGTAAAGTAAATGTCTATGAATACATTCACCCCTTTAAGGTCAGCTTTTAGTGGATGGATCTTTTGCTGTAATCACAGCAGTGTCAGATTGCTCATGAATCAGTTCTTTCCAGCTCCATCCATAAATTCTCAATAGGAGGACATCTGGGCTTTGAGTTGGCCACTCTAGAAGAGTCGCTTTGTTGTCTTTGAACTACTTCTGTGCTGCTTTTGCTGTATGCTTGAGTTTGTTGTCTTGCCAGAAAATACATCATCCAAATTCTCTTGCAGAAATAATATTAAGCCCCCTCTCCACTGTCAAGTCTCACTCTAGCACTTTAATATGGTTCGGATCTAGCCAAGTTGGGTTTCTCCATTGGCATCATGTTCATCGCAGTGTGGGTGTGAGTATGGACAGAGACGTGGGGTGTCTCAAAGAAGATGTGGTCGACGTTTCATTCTTGGACGGCCAGCTTCTTTGAAACCTCTCAGTATATTTGTTTATTGTGCTGTATATGACCTTTAATTAATAAAAGGTTTGAAGCGCAAAGTTTGACTATGGAATTATTGATTTGCAGCTTGCCATCTTGCCAACTCGTCACATATTAAATCTGGTGGTTGAAATTTTGTTGTTGACATAAATCTACGGGCCAATCAACAAATGCCGTCTGCTGCCAATCAAATTGCTTGCACGCAACACCCAGCTGAGATTGGCTTATACCATCACTGAGTTGGTTCCAGAAAACTGAACACAAACCAATCTGCCCATATGTGGGGAAAAAACACCAAAACATCCTGCAGGACATTCGCCAGCCTTGAATACAAGACCTTAAAACCAATCAAACTGTGGTTAGGCACAATTTGCCCTTTCTACAAGGGCATAGTTGGGAGGCCACATCTGAATACCTCTAATCTACCAAAATGAGGTTTTGGTGTGGCTTAGCCAAAGCCTGGATTTTTTTTCTAACCCATTTTCTGATTAGCGCTTTTCAGTGAGTTGTTTTTAATATTTTGTTGTCTTCATGTTGTAATAATAGCAGGTTTTACTGTTGGCACAACAGACCAGAATATTTGAGAACTTCTAGTCATGTTTTGTTTTAACAAAGGTACTTGCCTATTTTCATGAGACATGTAAACTATAATAACATTTCTAATCCTGTTTATGATACATACAATTCTGTTATAATTCCAGTCATAGTCATGGTGCAATAACCTTTATATCTTTCTTACAGGAGGTGACAGTGTGACATTACTCTTGTTCTTCCTTATATGTCCTCAGGTGTACAGCCCTCAGTGCAGTTGGTCTGTCTGTTCTTCTCTCTGTTCTGCTCTGCTACTGCATAGGTAAGATGAAACACAGTCTTCTTCCTAATACAAAACACACAACTGCAACCCAAACAAATATATAAAGGGAACGGACAGTGCATGCACACATCTGCTTATCTTGCAAAGCACTGAACCGCATGCTGCCAACGGCCTGCAAATTGACATATGTGAGTGTGTGAATGTGGGCTGGAGTGTGAAACCATTTGGAGTTGTCAACAAGACAAGAAAAGCTCTATATAACCACAGCCTTATTTCCCATTCTGTCTGTCCTTTGTTAAGTCCACCTCATCTTTCTTCTGCTCTTGAGTTTCATCCTCTCAAGCCCCAGCTGTATTCTACCATTCATCTTCTCTTCCTGCTGCCGTGGTTGGTTGTTACTTTGTGCTGTGAAACCAAACAAACATCCAGGATCTTGCTTTTCCTCAGTGGTACCTTCCCATTTTTTTTTTGTCATGGCCTTTCTTCTTAGTGTAGTATTCTAGGCTAATATGTTGGACAGACAAGAGTACTTCCTACTTATCAAAATACAGTTAAAGCCTAAAATTCAGATACACAAATTATTTGTGTGTACTACATGTCAAAATAACAAAGGGGAGACTTTTTTTTTCGATATTCTCTGCAGTTTACCTATGTGGTATTCACATGGCGTTTGCTGCATTAAATTAATTGAAAAGTGATGCAGCAACATTATTTTTACATGATGTCTTGTTTGCCTGCGGCAATGAAACAAAGTTCTTCCATCAAATTTTTAAGAGTCTTTAAATTTATATAATTGACATTTGCTGGTGCAGCATTGATATTTGGGTGGCTGTAGTCTCTGTTAGGTAGGGACTGAATTGTGATGTCTAATAATATGATGTTTCCTCAATAATTACTGCAGATAATTGATCTCAAAAACATTTCTACTTTTGATTCAGATGATTGGAATTGATTGTGTGTTTTTATTGTTTCTTTTTTATCCTTGCAATTGGGATTTTGAAGCTTGATAATAATGAGCAAGTTCCAGAAAAAATGATAAAAAGACTCAACAAAAATCCAGGAATTCTAGATAAGGAAAAGAATTGATCTCTTCCTGTTCGTTGCTTTAAATGGTCAGGAAGTTTTGGGTCGTTTTAGCTTGTTTGTGAGACAGACTTGAAGGATCAAAATAAAATGAGTCAAAGAGAGATAAAAGTGGTATTTATTTTAAAGGTCATTGATTCCCAGAATGAACCAAACCAATTATGATCGCCGCTCAGATGGTCCTTGAACTTAAAAATCTCTTGCCTGAGGCTGGGGTGTGTGTGTGTGTGTGTGTGTGTGTGTTTCTTAATGTGTATGTCTGGGTGTGAAGCAAATGTGTCCGTATTTCATCAGCTATATCGTTGGGTGTGTTTTAGGCTCCCTCGTGCAGCATTGTTATTTTTTTTCTATTGAAAGCATCTGTTGAGGCTTTCCTGGGATTTTATGGTTGACAGATGCACACACTCTTGACACACCAACACACACATATCTGTTTCACACACTGGTGAACACACTCATGTAAAAACAGATTTATGCAGTTATCCGTACACTACAGAGACACAAGAGAACAGGTGAGAGATTTAAAACCACGCACATGAACACAAACACAGAGAGCAAGTTATGCTCTGGAGGGGGGGGTGAACATTTTGATTGGCACATGCATTCAGCTCAAAAACACACACGCACACAAAGAGGGAGAAAAAAAGAGAGACTAAAAAAAGAGACAGAGCCTCTGGTCGAGGCAAATTGACATAATGACAACATTTGATTCATGTTTTTCATAGCTGCGTTTGTCTGTGGTTTATGCAGTGTGTGATTGTGTGTGTGTATATGTGTGTGTCTTCCCAGAGGCCTCTGTAAAAGGTGTATTTGAGTTCATATGTCCTCTTTATTCTGTGTAACTGGCTTATTCAATTAATTTGTTCTTTCTCAACAGTAAACAGCTGTTTTATGTTGAAAATGGACAAAAGTGGAAGATTAATAAATCATCAAGTAATTTCAGATAGTAAATTATCCACCCATCCATCCACCCTTGAAAAATGTTTCTATTTCACATAAGTTTCTTCGCATACATAAGAACTTGTGGTTTATATAACTAAACTGGACATATAACTAAATTATTTAATCATATTTTCCAAGTCAGTGGTCTTTATTGATGCTCTTGTGGAAAAGAATACAAATAACATTTTAGTCAATTTTTTTACATTAACAACGATTAAACAAAATTCTCATGACAAGAAATGTTTCAAGATAAATGATAAACGATATGATAAAAGCCCATCCGTAGTGTCCCCATTTAAAGATACCTACATCAAAGTGCTACTGTTTTTTTTAACAGTTTACTAAGTGATATCTGTCATGACAAAGAAAAAGTTACTGAAACAGGAAGTTCCTAAAAGGTACCAAAGGTTGTGTGATTACTGACCAGCCATGCTTAAAGGAGAGATAGGTGGTGCTTTTTCTAATGATGACGGGCAGTGTATTACAACTATTATAAATGATTTGTTTGTTCGTTCATTCATTTATTCGTTCATCCGTTAGAAACAAACGGCAACATATTCAATATTTTTTTATTTACTGGGAGCATTCATGAACTTGTTGGTTATTTATTCATTTGAATCTGTATGTAAATTTAACTAAGCAGTCATTGAATCTGAAAATGTGCTTTAAAAAAACGGCTCCATTGGTTACAATCTAGTATGACAGTTACCATGGCCAGTAATCCTCTTATTTCCTCCCTCTCAAACAAACACACACACACATGCACACCCCTACACACAACACAAGTCCCTGTTTATTACCAAACACTCTCCCATGGCTCTCTGCTCCTGCCCTCACCTGCGAAGGGTTAAAGCTACCTGGAGCTGCAGGACTTCAGTGCAATGAGGGAAAAAGTGAATTTGGAATAACACTGAGGATTCACAATGGTTACTTTCTTTGCTAATGTTCTCATGTGGAATCGGCTGCCCTTTCAACACCCCATGATCAAAACCAAACTGATTTGCTTTTGCTTTACAGTTCTGTCCTGTTCAAGAAAAGAGGACAGAACCGTCCTCTTTTCTTATATCTTTTCTGAAGTTGCAGTACCTGAGAGCAGCCAGCGAGGCACCATGTCTCTGTAAGGAAGAGCTGATGCTGCTGTGACTGAGCTGATTCTGTACACCAGCTTGATAATTTAAAAAGACAAATGTTTATGTTAACCTTCCAGACCTATAATATAGGAAATTATTGATACAGTTAATTGCTTTTTAACCACACACGGTGTTATGCCGTGTGTGATTTATGCCCTTTCAGATCATATTTCCAGTAAACATGCAAACACAACCCCCCACATTAAGGATCACTCGGTCTTTTCACATCAAAAAAGTAAATCCTTCAAGATCACAGGCCTTGTCTGCTTACACAGCATGCAGAGATTGTGGAAATAAAGGATTGTTGCTTATAACATGAACCTTTCACCTGATCACTGATCCCCAAAGTTTATGTCCCGATTTTCAAATTGCATTTGCTGCTTTAAAAACAGGCAAAGTTATTGTGCACTTTGCCCAACATGGTTTATCTGTATACCTTCATTTCCTCACATTTACACCTACGCAACACACTTTTTACAACTCCAGAAAAATAGAAGAAGCAAAAAAGGATGCAGTGCAACAACTGCAGTGCTCTTTAGCATCAGAGAGCAGTTTCTGCTAGCTACCGTAAGGCAGTATATGCTGAATTACACACTGCATTCTTGCACTTGACACGTCTCTGAAATTAAAGCAACCTTCTTTTCTAGGACCTGAGAAAAACAGAGCTGGTACCTTGAAACAAACACAATTAGTGGCCAATATGTGTCTCTTTATTCTTAACAGCCCTCGCATATTTAACCCCTCCTTTCAAATCTTTTGTGTAGTGTTCAGTAGTGTCCCGTCAGTGTGATGGTTTTGGTCAGGCCTGTCAGTCTCACATTAGTTCTTTTTATTTTCAAGAACAGGGATGCCATTGCACATCTCTTGCACTCACTTGCTTTTCAACTGCACATCAGGGGAACTCAGTGGGAAGTATCTTCCAGATGGACAACGTGTGTTTCTGTCTCATTTAATCTTGCCTGAATGGGAGACACAGTTATTTTCAGCCATTATTGTTGCTTTATATTAGAACCATCTGTTGCAATGCTGTATACTACGGTGCTACTTTCAGTGATTTCAGGAAACGCTTGAGAAAGTTGGTTGGTTGTGTGCGCTACAGCTACCTTTGAGCAGAGCAATTCTCTTAGTGCACATGGAGCAATTAACTTCTAAGATAAATTGACACTGTCTAAAGCTAATTATCGTTCCAACCTTTTCAGGGTATGTCCTTTGAAGAGTAGTGATAAAGCTTACAAAGGGCAGAAAGGTAACATGCAATGCATGGAGTGAAACAGAAAAAGAAACAAGCGACTCTGTTCATCATGTGAGGCTGTGGCCAGAAGGGGGTGGTTCAAGGTCAACACAGGATGCACAAAAAATATGCATTATATTAAAAGAAAAGTATTTAGGTCTTACAACATTCACAGACCTAGTAAAAGGAAAGTGCACCTTTTTTTCTTTTCACCTTGACTGTAAATAAAGGAAAAGATTTCTAGAAAAAGGCAAACCAAGTGAAGGATTAAAAATTATAAACCATTTTTCAAACTGATCAAATAGCTGATAACAATTTTTTTTTCTTAGCACTTCAGCACAGAAAGTGAGATAACAAATGTGTTTTCGAAGGAAGAGGGGAGGCAGAGACTCTCCAGTGACTCATCTTTAAATTTCATAACATTACTGATATTTCTCTACATGTGGTGGAAACTTTGACAAGATTTTTATTTTATTTATTTATTTTTTTTCTGGGTTCATTGTGCATGTAAGAACGCAGGTCAACTAATTATTATGAAAAAATAAACCCATGCATGTCCAATTTCTGCATTCTAAAGGTTATTGTCATTATCAGTCCAACAGAATAAGACTGGTAATGTTGAGCTTTCTTAATAATATGAACAAAAGCATGTAAACATAGACAAGAGAAAATAGAAACTCAGTGTTTAATACTGCTGGACTGGCGAGGCAAAGCAGAACAACTCAGCCCCTCCCAGCTGCAGCTTTTTCTTAAATGCCACACTGGGTCGACTCTTCATCAGCGGACAGCAGAATTCATCATACATAATGTTCTGCAGAAGGGAATCCTAGTTGGAAGTGAGATGTGTGTGATTGAATGGAAATAGACCTTGCGGGTGTGGATGGTTCTGTTTGATCTGATGGGTACAGAATCACTTTCCTCCCTTTTTGTTCTTATCGTTCCATTTTCTCTGTACACTGTTCTCCCATTGCAATCGTTTTGTTCTTCTCTTTAACCCATCTCTCTGTTTCTCTTTTGGCCTTTGATTGTATTCCCCTCCACTGTCCTGTCTGGCCCTCCCTCTGCTTGACCCTTTTGTTTTGCTTCGTCTCTGCAGCTATGCACTTGTTCGGTTTGAACTGGCAGCTTCAGGAGAGTGAGAGCTACGGAGCGTTTGAAAACGGAGGAGGAGGAAGAGACACAACTCCCAACACCTTTGTACTCTCTACAGACAATGGTGAGTTCAGCTGAATTTAAACAGTTTCCTCTTTGTTCATACAGGGTGCCTAATCAATGTTTTCATTTGAACTATATTAAAGATAAAACCTTTGACATGAACTAAAAAATATATTTCACCAGAGATTTATTTGGAAAAACATCTGCCTGTTGTGTTGTAATTTTACTAATTATTAATTAGTAATGATGGAACAGCTGTGATCTTTTCAGCCAGATCAATGCGTTTAATTGTTCCAGTTAAAAGAGAATGGTTTCTCTCCATTCTCTTTTGCTTACTCAGGAGGAGGGATTGCTGTCAATTACAGAATGTAATTGCTGGGGCCATCTTACACCAGTTGCCATTATAAAATCAAATGACTTTGATTGTTTTGAATGAGCACTCAGTTTGACTCTAGGTACCTGAATCCAAATGTGACAACATGACTGGATTATACATTTATTAGCTTCGCCTGTTTGATTAGATGTAAACAAAAACAACAAATAAGTGAATCACATTTTAGTAACTAAATGTGTTTTAATGTCTAAAAGTGGTGAAGATAACTTGCAGGCATTCAAAGAGAGCATCAGAATGGGGACAAAAACTTCCCTAAATGTTGCATGTTAAAAGTATATCTACTCTCAGGTTTACAGAACACAGGTCAGAAATTAGATAATATCCAGTGAGAAACTGTTGTGGATAAAAAGGGACAGACTGCTTCAAAATAACACAAACTCAACAGTAGTCCAGGTCTGTTAGAAGCTTTTAAAACATTTCTGAATGCACAACCTGTCAAACCTTAAAGCAGGTGGGGTAGCGTGGTAGAAGACCACACCAGGATCCACCACTGTTAACGAAGAAACAAGTAACAATAGCGGTTTGGAAAAGTGGTTCATGGTCTTATGAATCTCAATTCAGATGAGACATTCAGACAGTAGGGCCAGAATTTGGCCTAAACAACATAAAAACATGGCTCAATTATGCTTTGTGTCAATTGCTGGCGGCATAAGGGTGTCCAGAATATTTCCTTGGTACATGAGATGAACTCTAAAAGAATAAATAAAATACACCAACTTGACATCTTCTGATTATGTCCATCCATTTGTACCTATCTTCTGATGCCTACTTCCAGCAGGATAAGATACCATGTTATAAAGATCAAATCTCCAATCACTGTTTCTTGCACAATTTTGAAAAATGTGCCAGAATTAAGGCAGTTCTGAAGTACAGGGGGGCGTTAATTTAATATTAGCAAAGTTTACCTACTGAAGGGCAGGTGAGTATATATTAGAAGGACTGGATTAAATTGAAATACATTTGGAACAGTTTTGTTCTACTGAATATAAAAGAGGCTTGGAATGTGAACTTTTTTATGCAGAAGGATAATTGTTACCATATTCCCTTTTGCTTTCTTTCCTCTGTCATTATTAGAATTCACATTTTAATTGAATTGGTCAAAATAAAAGAAAAGTCTAGAGATGAAACATCCAAGCATATTACACTAATTTCCCAGTAAGCTATTTTATTGGGTCACATAAAAATTTAAAGACTCTGTATGAGAATTGGGTGATCACATTTTTACAATCACTTTCCCTGATTGGCTGAATATGCTGTGTTGCTTTGTAGATCACTTTTTCCATCCACATGTCTGAAGTTTGAAAGAACCAGAACTGCTGCCTCTTTATGCTTTGCATTAAATGTGTTCATATCTGCTTTAAACAGGTTCTCATCTGGGTGTGTTTTTGACTTTGCAGGCAAGATGTTCCTTCTAGAGAACAACACCATAGATACGGGAGAGTCAGACGTGGGGAAGCGAGTCATACAAGACGTCCCACCAGGTTAGTTTTCACAGAAGCACACATGGACTGGAAATCTGTCACATATAGCCATCAGTGTTTCTGCAGTGTGACTGATGCAGGTTCTGTAAATCAGTCTGATCGTTGGACCAATAGCTGTCTGAAAAAGTTTTGTCATTGCCAGATGGTCAGTAGAACCTTTACCATGAAAAACAAGACCCAAAATGAGATGTGTACTTTATGGAAGAGTAATGAACCCGGTCATGACGTAGCAGAATACTGTGACTTCCATCCCATAAGTCTCAGTACACTCTGTGCTGTACAGCAATGCCTCAAAGTGACGCATACAACAAAAACGTCACAAGACAAAATTCTCTTAATTTAAAAATGCGACAGCAGCTTAATGTTCCATTCTTCTAGTCAGTTATCACTTATCAGTGATAAATATCTTACTAGTTACATGCAGTTGTGTTATTTAATTAAAACCTTGAAGTATGTGTGATTCATTACAGCTATTATAGCAAATTTGTAATTAGAACTACCTCTGAGGTTGTCCATCAAATTGTATTAAATTGAATTATCTTCTGTAAGTTTTGTAAACAAAGTTTGTTGCCTTTCCACTCCTCTGGCGTTCTCACTGTGGGGACATGAGGTTGACCTCATGCCATGACGACACACTGATCTAATAATGACTTCAGAATCAGATCAAGATAGAAGCTCTTTCCCTTCCAACGTGAGAGGATTTAATCTCTCAGAGTATCTGATTTCAACCATTTGTGCTCTGAGATTAGGATTTAACATTGAAATATAGTCAAAAAGATTGATTAAAATGTAACTTCATGAAATTAGTGACATTACTTTGATAAAGTAGTTGGAAATATTAACTAGTAAATTGTAAATTGTAACATTTTTAAAGAAACCTACCCAACACTAGTGAGAAATAATAACTGTGGCCCTGTTAATCTGCCTCATGCAAATTAATTGAATTTATGGGTCACATTGAACAAATAAATTACAAAGCTTGAAAAATGACTCCCAACAAAAAATACAAATAAGAAAAGAACAAATTCTGTGACAATTAAACTATTAAAAGTATCATTGCTCTTTACAACCCTTTTCTCAATATTTTGTTCATTTAAATACTGTCTGCACAGTTTGTTGATACGTGAATCACAGTTAAATGACTTTTCCTCATTGTTTGTTTCCTATCCAAGGTGTATTTTGGAGGTCCCAGCTATATATTGACCAGCCACAGTTCTTGAAATTCAACATATCAGTCCAGAAAGATGCACTGGTCGGAGTGTATGGACGGAAAGGCCTCCCACCATCACATACACAGGTTGGTCACCTGGACACCTCAGACATTAATGGACGTGTCCTGTAAAAACTATTTTGCTTACATGTGGTGGTAAAATGTTTTTACACTGCTTTAGACTGAGTCTGATTCTATCTTAATAAAAACAATTTAAGCTACTGGGGATTTAAAGGAAAAAAGTTAGACCTTCTGCCAAGCATCACGTTGAGGTTCTCGTTCCTGCCTAAATAATTCTTTATCTTCACCTCAAATCAAGAGCTATACGTTTGAAATGTCAAGAACAATGATTGTTTCAATTGAGATTGAACCCAGATACTCATCAAAGCTAGCTCTATAATGGATAAAGCAGGCTAACACAACATTTGCTGCTGGAATGGCTCTAACCTCAGTTTATAATTTGCAAACCCTGCTTAAAACACCATGTCAGGAAACCAGCCAGTTTATATAAGCGCTGCCATTTTTAGACAAAAACAGTTATCAAACAATTAGAATAATGTCGGGAACATGCTGATGGCTTCAAGAAAAGTCAAGTTACTTTTTAACATGCTGAGCGTCATTTAACCAAAACTTAGTGTGGATGTTTGTA
The DNA here is from genome assembly GCA_903067065.1 of Brachyrhaphis terrabensis. NCBI lineage: Eukaryota > Metazoa > Chordata > Actinopteri > Cyprinodontiformes > Poeciliidae > Brachyrhaphis > Brachyrhaphis terrabensis. The sequence continues at coordinate 14,383 of CAEGAG010247716.1, forward strand.
TAAATATGCTTGAATTTGGATTGATACATTTGACTGTGTGGGGATTAGAGAAAATCCACATTAAATCTGAGAGCAACCAAACACTTCAATCTTCCCTACTCAACATTTGTTGAAGATTTAGTGCAAAATTTTCACTTTGCTTACACTTTAAGATCTCTGAAGACTTCCAGTGTGGTCCGCAATCTGAAAAATTATGGGATTTGATTTCCTCTCTTTGAAAGTATGAAAAAAAATACCATAAAAGTATAGAAAATATTTGTCTTTATAATTGCTACCCAATTACTTAAATCTTGTGTTCTATCTTCTTTTTTGTGTCCTTGCTTCCTCTCTTGCTTCACCTTTCTTCACTTTTTCCATCTTTCTTTCCATCTTTTTATATTTCCTTCTATCTTTCCAGTTGTCCTTCCCTTCCTTAGTTCTTTTGTTCCTTTGGTGTTTTACCTTTCTGTCCTTCGTTGCGTAAAAAAAACAGGTCTATCCCTTGTGTTTGTCCCTTTTTCTGTCCCTTATCTTCTTCTTTCCTACCTCTTTTCTCCATCCTCCCATACTTTCATACATTTCCTTCCTTCATTGTCTTTTCTTTCTGCCCTTCACTGAAAATGTGACAGCAGAGCTTATGGTCTAATTTGGGTTCGCCACAAAGACGGATCAAATCCACACTAGAAAAACACAAAACTGCTTATTTTTTAATGCTTCATGTTCTAGATGTTTTGCTTTAGTGAAAGACATTTTTAAAACATTGAATCATCTTACATATGCGCTTTGAGTTGTGCTATGATTGAATAAAACTGAAAGAGGAAACATTAAACTGTGTTTCCTGATTTAGTGGATTGGAACTCCAGGGATGTAAGGCTGCAAAAGCAAAGCATAGTTTGGGAATCATCTACGTTTCAGCCCTTTGGAAAAAAGATTAGCATTCCTATCAGTGTTAGTGTGCTTCTTCTCCATTTCCCACACTTCTCCTGCTTAGAGTCATGTTGTGCATTGGGGAAGAAAAGGAATTTTATGGTTACTTATGTTGCTGTGTTTGAGATAAAAACTCATGCAGAAAACTGTAAATGACTACATGCTACTGATCTGACTATAAACATGAAGCGAAATGAAACACATTTGAAGGATATTTAATCAGTACTTCACTTAAAACTAAACTTCATCTGGAAAAGATTAAGGGTGTTACAGTTATGCTGGTCATAACCCTAAACTAAGGTAACTGCCAAATAATTACCTCCTCCCCCTTTCTTCTTGTCGAGCCTGGATTCTGTCTCAGCTGACATTGGATATGAGCCAGTGTACACCCTGGATAGGTCTCCATTTCACCACATGGCCATTACAGGCAGACATTCACCCACGCACACCGACATGCAGGGACACAGGAAACTCCCGGTCCACACAGAAAGACAGGCATAGTCACAGCCAGAATCATCTAATGTGCAGGAAGGGGTGCTAATCGCTTCATCTGTGTTCCATCCCTCGACCCAGGTACCACGAGCAATAAGGAAAACGAAAAGTTAGTGTGAATTCATCATTATAACAGTCACATTTTGAAACCGCTTTAAGAAAGAAATCATGTTGAAGATGGGAACGAAGCAGTGGAAACCTCAGCGACAGCTCGATCTTTGTGTTTTCATCTGTATGTCTCACAACGATTTCGCCACATCAGAAAGATGACTGCCGCTGATTTGATGCTGTGAACAAACATCCAAGCCTTCAGTGATTCATTCGACCTTTCATACATTTAACACACACCAGAACTTCTTTTAAAAAAAAATAAAATAAAATAACACTCCCTCTCTCAAAATGTCAAACCCTCCAATCTTTTTACTGAGTCCAGGTTAAATGTGTTATGTGGCTTTAGTTAAAAGGGAAGCTGAACAGCTTAATCTGCCTCTTTATTTGATGCACTTACATCTGTGTGTGTGGCCAAAAATAGTTTTCCGCAGCGCCACTCCTAATTCAGTGTTGGCTTATTCCTAATGGATAAATAAGCATATACCTCCTTGACCTCACCAATTAGTCAAGTTCTCATTATTCCTTCTAAGTTTTCAGATTTAAGCTTTTAAATATAAAACTTTCTTAAAAAAACTTAACAGTTTCCATCTGCTTTGAACTTTTTGATCCAAAGATTTAAACCAAAAGAAATGTTGCTTTTGAATGAATTCAGACGCAAGTAAATGCGCAGCTAGTCAAATCCAAAAGCACCAAAGGCATAACAAGTAAACCTTTAGAGAAGCAAATCAGTTTAGTGTTTGATGCCATATGCATAAATGGATTTAGATTTACAGCAATGTTAGATATACTTCGTCTCCAGCTGTGCATTTTGCTGAGGGGTTTTAGTTGCAATTAGATCCACATTTCTTGTAAGACACGTTTCATAGTTATATTTTGTAGCTATTTGTGGTTTTTTTAACCCTCTCAGGCTCAAATGAAGTTGTAGTTGCAGGAAAAATCTGATATTTGGAGAAAATGATCATATGGGGTAGTAATATACAATTCAGACTTTTTTTTGAGAGAGACATTTAAACAGCATTTCAACAGCATTTAGCTGTTGCAAATCTGCAACATCTGCCTGGAGAGGGTAAATTGTCTCATGTAAGTTTGAAATGTTCCATCAGTGGTGGCACTGCTCTGGCCTTGAGGCAAAAAAACCACAATACTAAAACCCTAATGTTTTAAAGATGGAACGATGGAGGTATGGGGAATGCAGCTTTTTTTCCTTTTTGTTAACAGATTCTTCTTTGTTCTTGGAGCACAGCTCATCATGGCCGCTTTGCGTTCCGGTGGTGGAAACGTGATTCTCGCCTGGGACTCTCAGTTGCTTCAGAGTTACTGTGACTACTTCTTTCACAATTGACACGCCTTGTCCTTAGTGATATCTATTTTACTGGTTGATGTGTCAATGTCAAAGTAATGCAGTTTAGTTCATTTCAGTGGTATTTATATCGCATCAAAACACAAGACAAGATGTCCCAAGGGACTTTACAGCACAAAACAAGTCCATTTTCTATCTAATTCAAGTACCTTGAAAAAGATTACTTGAGTTTTCTTTTTTGTTAGACTTAAATGTTTCAGATCATCAAACAAAATGTATTGTTAGACTTAGAAACCTGAGTAAATACAAAAAGTAGTTTTAAAAGTATGATTAAATTTTCTAAGGGGTAAAATGGTTTCCAAAGCAACCTCGCCTTGTGAGAAAAAGTTATTTCCTCCTAAATCAAGTAAGTGGTTCTGCCAGCCTTTTCAGCAACAGCTGCCATCGAGTGTTTATGAGAAGTGGTAATAAGTGGCTTACATCACTGTGGAGACAGTCTTATTCCTCTTTGTTGCAGAATTTTTTAAATGAATATTTTTGGGTTTTTCATTTGCTTGCATAAGTCATTCAGATGTGGACTTCCTCGTTTGTGTTGAATTATTGTCCTGAATCTGATGGCTACAGACTCTCCCTGTGAATTGTTGAGAATAGATCAGAGTTCTCGGTTCCATTAGTTACAGCAAAACATCAAGATCCCAAAACTGCAACATATTTGACTGTCAGAATGGTTTTTTTTCCCAAAGTGTTACACCAGATGTAGCAGGACAAAATTTCCAGAAAGTCCCACTTTTATGTTATCACAGAATTTTGCCTACTTTCTCCTTCTTATTACTGTTACATTAACAGTGGCCTTACCTGACAGAAGTGATGGCTGCAGTGCTTCCCATGTTGTCCAGTTTTCTCCTGGACAACAGTTGATGCATTGATCAACTCCTGTGATCAATGCATAGAAGTTGCAGGAGGCCAGCAACTCCTGGAAAGCTTTTCCACTGTTTCATGTTTTCTCCATTTGTGGATAAAGACTCTTAGTGTGGTTCTATTGGATCCCAAAGCCATTGAAATACGTTTGCAGCCTCTTCCAGACTTATAGATGTCTGTGACTTTGTTTCTTATGTGTTCTTGAATCATTTCTGTATTTACTCAGGTGATCAGACACTAAGATTTGAAATTAAATTTTATGTGAAAGTTTAAAACATTGAAATGTGACAAAAAACAGAAAGAGTAAAACAAATCTGTTGAGTAAGCATTTTTCCCAACACCAAATTCAAAAATAAATTCAGTCCAGATTGATTCAGTTCATTCTGATACAATTCATCCTACAATAGGAGTAAACTATGGTTCAGTTAATCCAGTTATAATACAATACAATGAGACAAAGTTGGTAATAAAATGCCAGTTAATAATAAGTTGTCCCTGGAAACCCTTTGAATTGAATTGACTAACTTTGCAGCAATCCCACATTCTATAAATAAGCTATGGATAAGCAGCCATCTGCCTTCACTGACTGGAAGTGAAAGGGGAACCCAGAAAACATGGAAGCACTGGGCCATGAGTACATTCATTGGGAAAGAAAAAGAGGAGACAGAGCCTTTGGATGCAAACACAGAGAGTAGGGAGAGTAAAAAGTTGTAGAAACAGGTGGTGGTAATGTCCTCCAGCAGTTGAATTCCATAGCAGCATTGCTCCAGAAATAACTCAACCTAATAGTAACCTAAGCCAGTCTAACTATAAGATTTATCAAAAAGGAAAGTTTTAATCCTAGTCTTAAAAGTAGACAGGGTGTCTGCCTCATGGACTAAAACTGAGAGCTGGTTCCACAGTTTTAGCTGCCGCCAATTCTACTTTGAACTAGGAATCGTTGGTAAACCTGTAGTCAGGCAGGGGAAACTATCTTTTTACACTCTGTTGATGCAATAATAAGTCAAGCTAGAATTTTGACCATATCCTTATTTTAATGTGTATTTTCCAGCTTAAAATTGCTTGCAATGCAGACTTAAGAATTTAGGTTGATGTATAAGTATTTGTTTAGAGAACTGTGTGGTCTAAGGAGATTAACACCTGAAAGTAAGGTGTACATTATTATTAGACAGCTTCTACTCTAAAGGCGAAATGACATACACAAAAAGAGATTTATCTTACTTTGAAAAGCACATCCCATCCATCCATCCATCCATCCATCCATCCATCCATCCATCTATCTATCTATAGCCATTTATCCCTGCTGAGTCGTGGGGAGCTGATTCATATCTTCATTGATCATTGGGCAAGAGGACGAGGCAACACAGAGACACAAACACACAGGACAAACAAAACACAAAAGGACATCTTAGAGAGGGACATTAACTTAGCCATGATTTTGGACAGTTTTGTCACTAACCAGAGTGAGTAACTTGCCAGGTAGTTTTAACCAGTTATCTCAGCTGATAAATCCTCTTCCACTGTAAATGGTTTGGTTGAGATTATCTGAGGTTTTCAGAAATGATGACATAGCTACAGATTATGATGTTCCAGAAACATATGTCGCCTTGGTCAGACTGTGATTTATCTGTGTTCTTTAAATAAAACAGAACAGCCACTGTCATGACCTAGCTTCAATTCCCACAGCAAAGAGACTCAAACCATGCGTAAAAGTTAGAAAACAATGGTTTGTCTTTTCTAAATATAAAATACCAGATCAAGATGGTTCCATGCTGAAGTTTAGAATTAAAACAAATCAATGGTATCATTGAGTCAGTCATCAAATATGCTTAAGGGAAAGCTAACTTGTTCCCCAGTGTTTTGATGGGAAGATTCACTGAAAATATATTTTGATATTAGAAAGATGTTTCTGACTCAACTGGCCAAATCAATGTTCATCTGTTCCTGACTCGAAAGCATAAACATGCCAGCAGCCTTTCAGATCAGATGGAATTAACACAAAACATGCAGCTTGCAAGAATTCCTCAAAACCTCACTTCATTCCTTTCTTTCATACAGCCCGGGTCACCAATTTTCTTTGTGTAATCGCTTTTTGGATTCTGGTTTGTAACTGAGACTCTTTCCAAGAATTGCATTTTTGATGTGAATCACTACTTGGTACAATTCCTATTCAGATATTTAGGTTAATTCAATCCAACCCTTTACATTCCAGTCTAGTCATGCACTCACATTCAGATTCAAGTACATACAATACAATACAGTGAAAAGTTACCACTCTCTTTTATCACCAAAACACATACAGCAGGACAAGGCTCCCTGTGATTGGCCTTTAGCACATACAAAAGGACTCACACAATTCTAAAGACCCTCTCATATTTTGACATATTCCACTGATAAATAAGACTCTTAATGTAAATCCCATAAATTTTTTTTATTAGTCTTACCAGTTTCTGTTCTTTATTTCAGTCACTGCTATCCCCCATGATGCAAAACCCACTAACATATAATCTTCAGCCATCACTAGTCTAGTCCAGTTGGGTCAAAGTGCAGCCAAGTCTTTTATAGTGTGCTATAAAATACAAACTGCTTCTGTTTTTGGGCCTTCCTCTCTTCCTCCTACCGTGGGGCTCTTGGTTGTAACTTTCCTGGTGATGTAATTATTTTAAGATTATCTTTTTCTGTAGATTTTTTTGCCAGATTTACTTCTGGTGTCCCTAGAAAATATCCTCTCCCAAAACAGATGGTTTGTATATTATAAAAAATTTACTGATCTTCTTGAGACAATTGTTTAAAAATGTTTTATAGTTCCTTGTGGGTGTCATTGTTTTCCACCATCTTTGTAAAGGAGCACAGATTTGACATTGCTGATAAAAGTAAGACACTTTGTTGTTAGTGCTGAATCACTAGAGCTGCAGTTATTACTTAGCCTTATTGCTTGTTCACAGTGCTGCTCAGGTTGTTTAAAGACTTCATTGTTTCATTGATGATCTGCTATTTCAAATGTCTTGAGATAGCAGATCATCTGCAGTGTCTAAGCCATTCAATTGAGTTTATTTCTTCTTCTAAACAGTTAATATCTTCCTGATCCAGTCTGTTACTAGCAAACACCTTCACAGACTGCTTTGCATTTTAAGCCCTCATACCATATAAATGTTGGATGATCCTGAGGAGCTCAATGGACACTCCAGAAGATTAGAAAATCTTCTGCATTGTGTTTCTAACAAAGTTATCATAGACCTTCATACGGTCTATGAAGCCAATCTAGAAAGGGAACTTCCAGTCCAAGAGTTCCTACACTTAAAAGCAAAGTGATACAGTTTGTTTCTCACAGACTCTTTCATTTTTAAAAGTATCTTGCTTACTTTATATCCTTTATTCTAAAGTTTACATACAATTCTTTGGTATTTGGTCAAACTTCTTCTGTAACCTTTCACAAGCTTTGCTGGACTTTTGGCCGATTCCCCATGAATCGGCCAAAAGTATGTAAATGTCTTACTCTCACCTTTCAAGCCCGAAAATTATTTTTTCTTTCCGATGGAAAAACCAAACCTGAAGGACTTTCTTGTCTCTCAGTCACTATGGTACCAATTGCTTTGGTGGTAAAAGTCTTTTAAATCATTGTCGATTTAAAAGACCCAAATACACCCAAGATTCAAATTCCAGGTTGATGTCTTGAGGTGTTTGTTTCTTCAATATTTCCACATAATGTTCTTTCGTCATGAAGCCCAGTAATCCCTCCTGCAACAAATCACCCTCACAACATGATACTTCCATGATGCAGGGGGGATTGTTGTAATATGGCTTGCAACAATCCCCCCTTTTTCTTCTAAATGCAACTGTGGTCACTATGGCCAATTATTTCAGTTTTAATTTAATCAGAACGTAGAACAGGCCTCCAAAACTTAACATATTTGTCCCTGAATGTCCATCATGGTGAATGATGCTTGTATTTCTGTATACTTGTGTCTTCCAGTATGATTTTGTTGAGCTACTGGACGGTAGTCGACTCATTTCCAAAGACAAGCGAGCTCTCAGTGACGCAGACTCTATGTATGCGTACATCGCCGGTTTCCACGAGGAGGAGCCTGGCGTTCGACACACACGGTCCGTCAACGTGCTGGAGGCCGGCTTCATCCAGTACCTGGACACAGGAATCTGGCACCTGGCATTTTACAATGACGGACGGAACACAGAGCAAGTCTCCTATAATACAGTCGTCATAGGTAGGATCCATGTGTGTGTTATTGAGTACTGTGCGTCTTTCAGTGGCTGCTTCCTTTTGTTAGCCTGGCTTTTTGTAAACTAACCTTTATATTTTGAGTATATTTTTTATTTCAAAGAGTCAAAGCAGCCTGCAAAGAATTGTTTTAGGCAATAAATGAATGTTGAAGGATCCTTTGCAATCTGTCTCTCATTCACCCATTGAAGTACATATTAAAGGTCATGGGGGGTATGTCATACAAACGTCTCATCTTCTGATTAAATATCTACTTTACTGATCGAAGCCCACTTATATAATGCTTACTGGAACCTGCTGATTTTATATTAACCCAGTATGCCACAGGAATAATAAAATATATTGTTCCTATTGTTCTGGTAAGCTTGTTCCAAAACTGGCTCAATGATGTAAAGACTGAATTTATTCTTGAGTAGCGCTTTTCTGCCACAAATGTGAGCTGAATTCACATCCCCATGAACGAGACCATGTTCCTCTCACTTTTCATAAGCAAGTCTTCTGAAATAACTTAAATGCTGGCAGATTTAGCTTGACAATGTTTGAAATTAGGATTTAATCAGTGTTGATGTGATAAAACTGACTTTATAGTTTTAAAACCAAATACTGTATAAAATACACTGAGACTAAACATTTTCTGTTTTCAGTGGCATAGGATTCCTCATGTAATTTCTATTTAATATTCTGGCACACTGGCACTCAATACACTGTGCCAGAATATTGAGAGATTTTATTTAAGCCTTGTCTGTAATGTAGAAGTGTCTTTGGTCATCCTGCTGAATTTCAGTCAGTCATTGATTATTTTTTGAACAGAAGAAAATTGTTCACTGCCCGTTTTTATGTGAATGTTGTCCAAGGGTCTTTGATTCACTTACTGTCTTAAGTAAGAGATTCTTATTGGACTTGCACCGTTTGAATATCACAAAAAATGCTCTTTCATCTTAAATATTTGAAGCAACAGCTTCCTTATATTTGAGGTCATTTTAATGCAAACGGGGGTAAGCATTGCACAAGAGTACAATAATTTCTGCTCATTCTTCATAGCAATCAGTCTGCTAATTACTGATGGATAGATTTTAATTGGACTTTTCTTGCAGTTTTCCTGTGGGTATGATAAGACTATAATCAAAATCTCGCAGCAGTGCAAATATAAATATAAGTAAATACTGCTTTTTGTTACAAAGTAAGTTAATGTGGTTATCTGCACAATATTCTGAAATCATAAATTGACAGGACAAAAACTGAAACCACAAACACAAGATGTGCCATCTGCTGACTGCAGACTGTATACTGTATGTGCTCTCCGATTATGTGCATGTGTGCTACTCGTACACATATGCAGCTGTGTTTTTTTAAAACACACACACACACATTTACAGGTCTTCATGGCCGGTTGTACTAGTCACATAAGAAGAAAAAGAGCCAGCGAGACAGCAGGATAATTGGATTTTTAAATGTGTTGATGGGGCCGACTGGCTGTAACAACAGCAACCGCAGACGATTGGTTCTCTATGCAGCCTCACTCTGTGCATGTTATTTCTTAAAATATTCAGTTTCATTTAAAATCTACCTAATTAATTTTCACAACTAAATTCTCCCTTTCTCTTTCTTGCTCTCTCTCTCTTTCTCATATTCACTTAATCAGAGTCAATTATGGAGTGTCCTCAGAATTGTCACGGAAACGGTGATTGTCTCTCAGGAATATGCCACTGTTTCCCGGGATTTCTGGGGCCTGACTGCTCTCGAGGTAAATGCTCATAGAAAAACACTCAGCCACCCACAGAGAAGCAGTTATTGTTCAGAGATTGTTATCCCAGCAGTAAACGTGACCCGCGCACTCCGAATGCTCCGTCGGCTGCTCTGTACACATGCCTTCCCATTTTCACAGCCTTCATGTTCCCTGGGTTGGGGATCAACTTACCGCATATTATTTTAGACACACCTGTTTATATCTTTTTGCATAGCCCAAAGCCAAATGGAACCTCATATATCACAGGTCAAAGACACCCCACAGCTATTTTATGAAATATCAGGAAACTTTGTAGCAAACTCATGTTGTTCTTTCTATTTGTGTAGCCTGGACAATAATCTCCCTTTATGCTTTTATTAAAAAGACAGTGCTGATATAAAAGTGGAGGAGAGCGGTTACAGGAGCCCGGCTGTCACAGGAGGAAGAGACCAGAAATAAAAATTGTGTTTTTTCAGGTGCAACAGTGCTTGAAAATAGGACAGTGTCAGAAAGTGTCTTGGGCTGATGTGTGGGGGATTATAATAGAAAATAATTGGTGTGTTGAGCATTGTTTGGCGCCGGTGTTTTCTGGCCTTGTTTTTACCCTGGATTCATCAATCAAGTAAGCAAGCTGTTCACATCTCAAAGGAATAATAGAATTATTTTACTCACACAATAAAAAAGGTAACTATAAATATTCAGACAAAAGCTGCTCAAGGCCCCTGGAGCTGTTTATTCCGTTTAAATCATAAATTATTCAGATTTTGACTAATTGCAGATTTTGTTGGTTTGCAAAATTTTGTTCAGGAGTGGGTGATTTACTGCCTGACTAAGTCTTCTGTCTCCGTGTATCTAATTCAGCTGCCTGCCCGGTCCTGTGCAGTGGGAATGGCCACTACTCCCGTGGCCGCTGCCAGTGCTACAGTGGGTGGAAAGGCACTGAGTGTGACGTCCCGTCCAACCAGTGCATTGACATCAACTGTGGAGGACATGGCATCTGCATGATGGGAGCCTGCATCTGCAACACTGGTTATAAGGGAGATAACTGTGATGAAGGTAGGACAAAGAAGTCCACCAAGGCAGTGGGTTTGTTGGTATTTGTTCATATCTATATCTGTATAGATATGTAATAAATGTTCAACTTAAAGCAGCAGTTTGTAACGTTTATTAAAAAAATGTTTTAAATAATTGCTGAAACGGTCACTATGTTATGATAGCATGGTATGACACTGATAACCTGTGAAGAATTTGAACTCCTCTTCCTTCTCCCAGTGCTAATTAGAAACAACAGGAGAATGGTCTTAGCGCTGTCAATCATGCTCATGTATCTCTACTACACTACAGTGACTTCCCGCTGGTAGAGTCTGCCTTGAATTAGAAGTCTAGTTAGCATAGCTATCAGTGACAGGAAATAAGTGGTTTTCCTGGAATGGTAATTTATTGTTCTGTTGTTGTCACATTTAGCAGCGCTTACACATGGTTAATTGACAGCTAAAATGCTCCTCCTGGCTCTGATTGGTTGCTTTTGACCAGGGCTGGTGCATTTCTTCAGATGGCAATAGTCGCATAGAGAGGAGATTGACTTTTTTTTTTACAGATTATTTGTCTCATATTACAATACAGTGACAGTTTCAACATTTTGTATTATTATTTATAAAAGTTACATACTGCAGTTTTAAAGTAGAGAACAACTATCATGAGTTTTTGCATTAGAACTTGAAGCATTCTGTTGTTTGACATTGTTAAGGGGAATCTACCTCACAACTGTCAACACAACAACAAATCTTTGAAATCCCACATCCAGACTCTGTTCTCTACATCACTAATGCATCAGTTTGTGAGCTGTTCCTAACTCACTTAAAAGGCAAACCATGAAATCATTTTGTAGACATGCTTATCAAATGAGATCTTTACTGAATACAATGTGCAAAGACCAATATCAAGATGGACCAGAGTGGAAAAGACAGAACGTTCTCTTCTCAGCATTTAGCAGTGATACTCCCCCTCAGACTCTTTACCAAGCTGAGGGATCTGAGACTGAACAGGCAGCGGAGAACACTGGCGAAATTACAGTGTGGGCACCTTCCTTGCTTTTCTAATGTTATTATGAACATAGGATGGGTTTTAAACCCTCTGGTGTAAACCCCCTGCACCTTTGTCAGTGTACCCACCCCTCTAGTAAAACACAATTGTGAAGTTTGCCGATTACGCTGTAGTTCTAAATCTTATATTTGGTCTGCAAGCCTAAAGAAGGGAAGTGGAGTAGCATTTCATCTGTTGGCAGGCAGAGTCACTCTTAAATTTTAAAACAGCCCCTGAACTTCGTCATATTTTATTACAACCAAAGACTTCACTGCAAAGACTGTGTATGGCAGAAAATAATTTATTTATTCTGTAAGCACAGCAACTCCAATGTATCAGCATCAGCATTTATAAGAAATGATTGACATAGGCTAAGATATATAATTTTGTAGCTGGTATGCCAAGTGCTGAAACACTGAAAGGTTGACCATCCCGCCTGATGTGTAACAACGATGTACCTGTGGTGAGGGTAATCAGCCTCAGCTACCTGACTGTCTATTTTTACAGGGACAACACCTTCTTCCACACATCCTGATGCTCTGGTGTTCACAGGTTTGTCACCTGACAAAGACAGGAGAGAAAAGTTAACGTCTCCATGGCAATTCCTAAAATATTCTGTACGGTCACTATAGAGTGTGTTCTGGACCCGGGAATCGGCCTGTGATTCAGAATCTACTTCAGCTGAAGATCAGAAAGCCCTGCAGAGAGTGGCCAAAGTAGCAGAGTGCTGCATCAGATTAGTCCTAGCATCCCTGCAGGACATTTTCCTCCAACACTGCAGGACCAGAGCAATTACAATCATTAAGCAAATCTGTTTTCTGCCTGCTGAACTCAGCCGAATGGTTCCTGTGCCTGATGACTTGAACTGCGAGAGCACATTAAAGCTTGTTGCCACAGATTATTAGGCTTCTTTATCAGAATGTGTCCAACAGCCACAAGCATTGTAGGAGCTGTTAACCACTTTGCTTTATGTGATATTTTGTTAATAGCTGTCATAATAATAATAATACCATTAGCTCTCATCTTTTCTGTAAGGACTGCAAAGTGACAATTTAAAGTGTTAAACTTATAAAAGCAGTAAAACATTCTTAGGTTTATGAAGGTTAGCATTATCCCACCCAGGTGCATTGTTAATGTAATTAATCCCTTGTTAGTTTTCACCTTTTCTCCCTACATGAGTTTGACCACCCAGTGGCTAAATACATAACAGTGCAGATTTAAAGCTAATAATCTGAATGACCTATGCACACCTGCTTGAGTTACCCCTGCTGAAAAGTAGCTTATTAAAATGATAATGTTCCAGCTCAAATTAATTTACTCTAATCTGACATACAATTACACATCAGTGGTTACACTACAGTTGCTAAAAGCTTAGACAAGCTACACGGTGTACATTACAGCAATTTAATCGCAGTCAGTTGACACTAATTTGGCATTCGCTCACATACGGCGCGCTACGCAGGTTCACAAATGGACGACAGAGTGACTTTATATTCAAATCTTTAAAGAGTGTATAAAAGCAGACATAATGAAGATCATTTATATGAGGGGTGAAAGCCATTTTGGGTGATGAGGTGAGTTAGGTTTATAACTGGATGTGTTTTCTCTGCGTTCTTGACGGCATTGATTAAGCATTTTCATTTAATCGCATTTTCTCACGTCTGTGTGTTCATAAATGCAACAACATGCACAGGAGTCTGACTTCTAACACCACCCCAACTTCATTTGCACTTCTCCTAAGCCGCTGAGCTACACAGTCAAGTCACTCTGGGCACCACCTTGGTCGTAATGCTGATTCAAATCAATACCCTCTCTGTTAGCTACAGATGTCATTTTTAATTTTTATTGCCATTTTTCTGCAATGTCAGAAAGTTTAAATGAGCCCTTAAACAAGAAGGAAAGTTGTTGTACATATTTCCTCTGTTATGCTGCCGTTCTGTGTTTAACAACACACTTTACAATGTCCTGGAGGTTTTGTGCAGGCTTCCTGTAGAGGTTCCCATTTCTGTTTGATCACAGACAGAAATAAACCGACTCTTAATCAAGAAATTAGCATTAATGGAACAGTTTGTATTAACAAGAGTATCCAAATTCAGGATGCAAATTACTTTAAAATCAACATTTATTATCTCTAAAATCAACATATTAGGACCAGGATCTCATAAACAGCTAAAACAACCTTCACACTGTGATATATCTTGCATTGGATTTCCTGCAGTTTATAGAAATAATGCTGCTTTTATTAAGTAATTGCATTACCTACACATCTGATACCATAATAAATTATGATCCACAGCTAAGCCAGACATCCACAGGTTTTTTGGGATAAGTTATGAATTTAAATAATTTTTTTTTCCATAATTCATGTCAGTTGAAAAGCTTTGTTCAATAAACAAACAAGATAGTGATTGAAGGGTTGCAAACCAGCAGCCAAAACAAGCCAATCAGAGACATGGAATAGACATAAAAAGACCCTAACGGATCGAGTCGTCTCCAGTTTTTATTAGCGTCGTGGCCTAAAGTTTTCAGCTATGCATCCTGCGTCTTCATGTCTCTATCTGGGATGTGCAAATTGAATAATCAACTGGATGAATGTGCTCAATTTTTTATTTTTATTTTTTTTATGTCTGTAGTTAAATAACGGTTCAACAAGCAGAACAAATTTAATCACAATGACATGACATGCAGAAGCTAAATTTGCACATTTAATTTTAAAATTCCGTGTAACATGTCTATCACCAGTGTAGCGTTTGTCTTTTCAGGAAAACTAATCTCAAACTGTATGAAGACACACAAATCACACCCTGGCAGTGAAAGGCGGGTTTTATCCAAGTATGCAAAGCGTGCTTGTGTACTGGTGTTTTTCTTCTTCTCACATTTTAGGCTGACAACTAGAAAAGATTTTCAATGATATCTGGTTTCTTGCTTAAAAATAACTTATGTTCTTGTTACAATATTAAAGGAAAAATAAAAATCCTGCAGCACTCTTTCTCAGCAGCGTCTGTTAAATTAGTAATCCCTTCTCCCCATCTGTCTCCAGTGGACTGCATAGACCCCAGTTGTTCGGCCCATGGGGTGTGTATCCACGGCGAGTGCCACTGTCAGCCGGGATGGGGTGGAGCCAGCTGTGAGATTGCCAAGGCCTTGTGTCCGGACCAGTGCTCTGGCCACGGCACCTACAACGCAGAGACCAGCACGTGTGCCTGCGACCAGAACTGGACGGGACCAGACTGTTCTCTAGGTGGGGTCATTTCCAATGAGCTGATGTTTACAAATAAAAAATGAACAAGTGTACATTAAATTTCATTACTGTGCTACTTCACAGACTATCCACATTAAATCAGATATTGTCATTTTGTTCTGTGTAGCTTTTGTAGTACTACAACTATGGAGTGGTGTATTTCTGGGATGTTTAAATAATAGCATACACAAAGACAAATTTTGCAATATGATATGTGCATAATGTGATCAGAAGCTTGTAGTCCTAACAGCCTGAGGCAGAAAGCTGCGTCTCTGGTGGTTCTGCTTTTGATGTTGTGGTACCGTTTGTCTGATGACGACGGTTCCAGAAGTTCATGGAGAGGGTGTGAGCGATCTCTGGCAATAATCAGAGCCCTGTCCCTGCTGCGGTTCTGAAGCAGATCCAAGATGGAGGGAAGGGGCACTACAATGACTTCCTTCTCTTTTCACACGATATTCCTCAGACGTTTTAAATATATAATGTAACAAATATGATTGTAATTAATAAGTCAGTGCTAGATATGCAACAATAAATAAAAAAGATACGAAAAAAGTGCAATTTACTTATGCTTTTGTAGATACCCACACATTCATACATATAGCTTTAGTGACATTTTTAACTTTGATTCAGACATCACAGTGTTGGGTTTAAGATTCTTCGCCATTAATGTATGAAGTTTGGTGTCAACTTGGAAAGATGAAAACAGTTCATACTAATTTTGATCTGAATGAGTATCTTAAAAATCCCAAATTTTCTGATTATATTTGAAAATTAAATATTTTTACAATGCTAACAACCACGCAGGACAGATTTGACGTGAGAGAACTGAAGTGTTAAGGTGAGATTTTCTAGTAGTGGTTGAAGCGAGTTAGCAAAGGAAGGCAGTCAAGTGTAACAGAGAGCAGCATAAAAAGTGGCTTAGACGTGTTTCTGGCTTTTATGTTGAGGATTTTAAATGTTTTTTTCCAGGAATAAAAACTGGATGCTAATTTTGTTCTCTCTTCAGCAACAGGATCAGAGCAAATATAACTTCCTATGCAACCGTTATTTATGCCACATCTTTAAAAGTAGATAAAGATCAATTGTAATAAAAGTAAATAAATCTGCATCATTCCTGACTTGCTGACATGGTCATTTATCACTGCTGTTGTGCCACAGCTCTCGTGGCTCATTTCTGAAAAGATAGCAAGGTTTAATTTCAATGTAATGTTAAGCTTTTTTTTACTTTTATCAGGACTGATTACTTCAAATATGCTCTCAGTGTCTCTGCTGTTTGGAGACAGAGAGAGGAGAAGCAGTAAAAAGGGAGATAAAACGGAGGAAAACTGAGGAAGAATGCAGATCAGTAACAGATGGCATGACATAAAAACAAACAAGAGGAAGGGAGTGTATATGCGTGCTCTCACTTCTGTTTGTGTTGCCTCAAGCTGTTATAGCAAGTATTGTCAAAACCATCAAGCACACATCCAATTAAGTGTTGTGTCTTAGTAGCATGCACATGTGCATACATCCTACACTGATACAATATTACTTTTGGTGTGCTGTTGACCTTTTCCTCAGGATCTGTCAAAATATTCAAATACACAGCCATCAAACACACGTGTGGATAGATACATCGACATTCAACCTAAGGCACTTCAGTCCCTTATCAGAGTTTAGCAGTGTGGCGTATAATCTCTCTTTCTTTGACGCGGACTCACACAGACAGGCACGCTAACGCAGGCTGACTGTGGGAGAGCCACATGGCCGCTCACAAACACAGCTGAGTTCACACTGCCGTGCTTTTGTTCTATATCAAGCTTTTCCTGACCAGGCTTTCATTTGGTCGTTGGATGTAAACACACACACGCACACATCCACACACACACAAATCAAAGGGAAATCGCAGATAGTGAAAGTAGCGTATAGCCTCACTTTCCAGACTCTGACAGTCTTGACCTCTGGAGGCATGGCCTGCACAAGGTCTGACAGTCTGCTGTCTGCATAACCTCTACGTAAAGGAAGCTGTGAGATGTTCCATCCATGATTGGAGTTTTTTGCCCAGAACATCCTAAAGACTGGATGGTGTTATTGGATTGAGAAAAATTGGACAGCAACTCAAGCTCATTGTGTTATTCTGGTCATTCATGAACAATGTCTGCAGTGTGTCAGGGTTATCCTGTTGAACAAACAAAATGCTCTGAGTCATACTTGTTTCCATAAAGTATTTTATCAGCCTTAATTCTGTGTACAATTTTTTTTTATTTGTTTATTCCGAAACATGTTTTGCATAAATTTAAACATGATGAATATCAAATTTTATTATGACTTTGAAGTATGTTTGTTGCATTTTGTAGGATAAAGAAATTTTAAATTGACTTTGTAAATTTTCAGCAAGACACATTTTCACTGTTTATTTTAGGCTGCATTTACAAAAGACAGCTGCCTAGAAACTGCCGGTATTTTCGCATGTTGATTGGAGAAAATTTCCACCGCCCACAAACTTTGAGTCAGCTATAGTTGTCATGCCAAGACATTGAATGGCGTTG
Organism: Brachyrhaphis terrabensis; assembly: GCA_903067065.1. Classification (NCBI taxonomy): domain Eukaryota; kingdom Metazoa; phylum Chordata; class Actinopteri; order Cyprinodontiformes; family Poeciliidae; genus Brachyrhaphis; species Brachyrhaphis terrabensis. Next base: position 31,924 of record CAEGAG010247716.1, read on the forward strand.
GGATTTTAGCATGTCATCGAACACGCATTCACTTTTGACCATTAGCTTCCAAAGCAAATAGGAAACAGTATCCAGCCTCCCATGAACGAACGCTCATGTAACACATATATCCCTTATCAGGAATTGTGTTAAACTCAACAGGCTACGAAGCACAGAGAATGCTACCCGCCACTGTTTTTGTTGTTAACATCTGTGCGTTCTGCACTTTCCCTCCAGCAAAATACTTCACACCTCTGTGGAGGACAAAAGTTTTACTCAGAGACATAGTCTCAAAAAGTACTGGTGTGAGAAACTTCAGATACTGATGTCATGTAAGCAAGCGGTGGGATCGCAACAAAAATGTTATTGTTTAATTGAAGAGCATCTCAGAATAAACAGGACCTTATTGATTAAAGTGTAGTGCTCTGCACAGTGTCAAGTAATCACTAGCTAAGTTAATCAGGAGGTAGATTGAGCTGCTGTGATTTGGGGCGTCAAGCATTTGGCATGCAGAGGTCATTAAATATTCATCCGGGTAGACTGAGCCTCTGCATAGCATTGCATGGGATTGAGTTATTCGATCTTTGTCACCTCTGGTTTTTTGACATCTCTAAAAATACTGGCTGGAGATTAAATTCTGTATTCTACAGTATCGAGTATGTAGGAAGAAAGGCAATGTTGCAGTGTTATTTACCTACGCAGGGAAACATAAGACAGATATGCAATAGCTTATAGCTTGCGGCATTCATCTGAGTAATGTGTGTGACATTTGTGTGGGAGTTTTCGTCTTTATCATGCTGAGCTTTGTGTTTTGAACTTGCAGAGGTCAAACTGTTGCATGTTGTCTTTGCTTTCTATGATATCTATGTTTTACTTTTTTCTGCAATTCCCTGTTGTATTTAGTGGGTTTGTAGTACAACTTAAATAGAACATATCAGCCTCAATATTCTCTACACTACAGATAACTGAAAATAACAATTGAACAGGCCAGTTTTTGGGACTTATCAATATAAAATCGCTAAAGATGTCAGTATGTACTTATATTTGTAGAGGATATACGTTTGATTTAATTTCACTTAACGGTAAATACTCCATCCATCTATCAATTGGCTATACCTGCTTATCAATGGAGAGCTGTGGGGGCTGGTGCCTATCTCCAGTGGTTATTGGTTGCGAGGTACACTCTGCACAGGTTGCCATTCCATTACAGGGCAACACAGAGACACACAGGCCACTCTCACCCCCACACACACACACCCCCACACACACACACATTACCCAAAGGCAATTTAGAGAGACCAATTAACCTAACAGTCATGTTTTTGGACTGTGGGAGGAAGCCGGTGTACTTGGAAAGAAGCCACGCATGCAAAGGACATCCAAACTCTACAGAGGCCAGGATTTGAACCCAGGACAACTTTGCTGTAAGGCAACAGCCCTACCAATAGTGGCATCGTGCAGCCCTGGCTAATACTCTCCAAAATTATTTATTAAAGTCAGTTTGTGTGGTTTATATAGAAAAGGATTAGCGTCATCGGAAAAAAAATAATTCTGACTTTAATCTCAGAATTCTCTTTTTTTTTTCCTAAGATTCAGAATTGTTAAAATTGTTTATGCAGCAGTAAACAAATCTAGTCTTAAAACTCAGACTTGCAAAATTTGACACAGGCTTTCAGTGTGCAGATTTACAAATCCTATATCATGGAGCATTCTTTGTTTCATTATGTTAACATAATGGACATGAAACAAATAATGTTTGGTTATTTGGATTTAGGCTGAAGATTGACACAGAATTAGAATTCTGATATTAAAGTAAGAATTCCAAGATTAATGTCATAATTTTGAGATTAAAGCCATAATTCTTGTTGTTTTTCAGTGACCATAATCCTCTTTTGTAGTTTAAAGCTTTCTTTAAAAGAAAAAATTATTCTTTTTCAGTAATTCTGGCAACAGACGGTCTTGTTTTTGGCAGCACAGGCAACCCTGCCATCTCTCTGGTCCATCAACAAGTCCTGACCCTTTTACTGGTTCACCAGTTTCTCTTCACTTGTGGACACACCATGACTCATCCACCAAGACAGTTTGACCCTTGTTAAAGTTCTTCACATCTTAATTCTTCCCCATTTTCATCAGGTTCCACCACATCAACTTCACAGACAGAGCGTTCACAGGCCTCTCTTTGAGGTCAAAATGTTACGTCTTCTTGTTGTATGCGGTTGAGCTGAGAAGAATGTTGCATGTTAAGCACTGACACATTCAGATGAAGGATATAATGCATCTGCTTCTAGCTGTAACCTCCTTTATGGCTTAATGTTGGTTTGACTTTTGCGAAAGCAGAATTATGCCACCGTCAGCCGTTATACATAATCACCACGACATTCAGAGCGCAAAAGGTTTCAAGCTAACAGCTTGAGGTATTTCTTCATACAAGGATGAACTCCAAACAGCAGCGGCTCTGCTGCTTCATTAGCCTTTCTGAGCTAATAACAAAAGGTGCATCACTACAGTCAGCAACTAAGTAGCTCAGGTGTCACTGCTTTGCCGGTATGCTTTATCAGTAGACCCCAGCTACATGTTCTTTATGCCAGGTAAATTAAATGCGACTGGTGTCAGCTGCTGCGGATATTCCTGTTAATGCTAATGTCAAGCCCACAGCTTGGCAAGAACAGCTGTACTTTAAAAATCAATGCAATGCAATGAAAGGCTAACAATTACATTGTAGAGGGTTGTTTTGCTCTTGCAAAGTGAATATGAAATTATTTTGAGGATTCCTGTATGGGGGCTTAAAACAATGTTCTACTTTATGTTGCCAAGCAATTGGATTGTTGTTCCACAGACCAAATGAAATAATGTGTCCTAATTTGCCTCTTATTCTTACAGAGGTGTGTGAAGTAGACTGTGGCAACCATGGAATGTGCTACGGCGGAATGTGTCGCTGCGAGGAGGGCTGGACGGGAACCGTCTGTGATCAGAAGGCCTGCCATCCGCTGTGCAGCAAGAATGGAGTGTGTAAAGATGGGAAGTGTGAGTGTGACCAAGGATGGACAGGAGAGCACTGCAACATTGGTAAGTGGATGACGTACAAACATATTTTACTAAAAACCATCCATGAAAGGACACAGACATTGACTCAAAGATTGGGCTTACTGTCCAGTGAGCACAGGAGAAATAACTTCCAGGTCAAAGGTTTTGAATCCATGTTGTGTCAAAAAATATAACAGATTTCATTATTAGTCCCTCACTACTTATTGGCCCGTTGGTACAACTGCAAATTCTATTTAATATAGTTCTGTGCATACATATATTTTCTGCTTTTGTTCATCCTTAAATGTTTCACAACAATAAAGAAATCTGACATATATCAAAGATAACCAGGGTGATTACAAAAAGCAGTTTTCAGATGATTATTTTAGTTATTATGGGTAAAAAGTTACCCAATATGGAGAGTCAAGAGTGCCAAAGTACAATAAATAAATAACTTATGAAAAAAGTATTTAAATGTTATTAATTTATCAAAGCTGGAATTAAATACATAATATTTTATTAATATAGAATTGATTATATGTGCCTCAATTAAATGTATGTATTTTATTCTAAACATTAAATATACTTATTTCACAATCTAATGAATTATTTCATATCTCTGTGCTGAATCACATCACAAATTAATTGAAACTGTCAACTTCAGCCATCAATCTCAGTGGGCGGGACTAAGGCAGCTCTCTGGAGACCTGACGTCTGATTGGCTGCTTCAAACAGGAAGTCAAGGCAACTCCTTCCTAGTTTGTTATGTTGACAGTTTAAATTAATTCATTATGTAAAATGTATTAAATCATGAAATAATTATATGAAGTTTTTAAAATGAAATCAGTACATTTAACTAAGGCACATATAAATCTACACTTGATCAATTATTTCTGCATTTACTTAAAAAAAATTGACACATTTAAATAATTATTTCATGAGTAATTTATTAATTGCGATTCAGCACTCTTCACTCTCCATAATCCAAACAAACCTGGGCTTATTTCAGAAATGCATTTTCCCCTAACAGTGTTTGTACAACACTTGGCAGCAACAATTTCCATAAGACATTCTTTGGTCAGCAGTGGTTTTTTACTGGGAACTCCCTCATTTTCTCTCAGTTTTTCTCTTTTTGCTAAATCAGAAAATCTGACCTTAACTGAGGCAGTGGAGGTCTGCAGATGTCCTGGGTTTTTTGTGACCTTCTGAATGAGTTGCCATCCATTCCTGTAGTAATTTAGATTGGTTGGCCACTCTGGAAGAGTTCCCCAGTGTTGAATGTTTTGTCCATCTGTGAATACCAGCCTTTGCTGTGGTTCACTGGAGTCCCAAAGCCTTAGGTTATGTAGCTTTTTCCGGAGTTATAGATGTGTTTCGTCCTTGTCTGCTCTTGAATATCTTTAGTTTGGGGCGGGAAGTGTCTCTTTTTGGAGAACTTTTTTTATGTTTAAAAATGTGGTCAATCCCAGTTAGTTCATGATCTAACAAGGGGACAATCCACAGTTTAAATCTGGATTTTTGTCTGAAAAAAAGGCAAAAACAGAAGGGATCTGAAAGTGGCCGTATACTTTTTCACAGCACTACACATTCTTGAATCAAATTAGCTGTCTGTTATAATCAATCAATCCAGTTTATAGTTGTATATCACATTTCAGCAACTAGGTGATTTAAAGTTCTTTAAAACATGACAAAAACACCATAAACACATCATATAGTCACCAATAACAGGCTTTACATTTTGTCAAGTGCAATCATTAAAATCATCAATACACATCAAATATGTTGCTCAATATTCAATTTATTGTAGTTCTAAAGCAACTCTAATCATGTGGGTATTTAGTCTTGATTTAAAGGAACTCAGTGTTTCAGCTGTTTTTCAGTTTTCTGGAGGTCTGTTCCAGATTTACTAAACATGATGTGGTTTATACCCCTTATTGATATAAACTGCACTGTCACTGAATTATATTCCCAGGTTAAAACTGAATTCACTCTGTTGTTGTGGTCGTTCAGCAGTGAAACTTCAGATTCTCCGGGTCTCAAAACTCTTCACTTAACGTTTTTTGTAGACGGGTTCACCTCAGTTTGTCCACCTGAGCTGAACCTTTAAAGAAACAGTTAACTTCTTCAATCCAGGTTTCTATCAGCCTGATCCACCTTCACATTAAAGTCTGTGATTTTTTTTTTTTTCCAGACCTGCCCACACGTTTTGCACTTTGATCTGTTGGAGCTTGCTCCCCATCTGTTTCCTCCTCAGAGCTTAATTTTCAGCTCTCTTTTTACCCTCTTCAATAACTCTCTGCTCCCTAGCATGAATCCTCTCTTATGCTCTTTCAGGTCACTGGTGCGCCAGGAGTTTTTTATTTCTTATTTATATCATCCATCACAGACATATATGTCATATGACATACATGTTATTGCCATATTCCTTCTTCATATTCCGCTTGATTTGCTGAGCTTTTTTCTTTTACCCGCATGGAAAAGGAGCAACATGCGTGATGCCCGTCTGTCGAGGCAATTTTACACCTCAGATTGTGCTGCCAAGTAACCAAACAGCATATCTGTATCTGTGCTGGTTACCTGCATTTACAGAAGACATGCATATTCAAATGTAGATTTGGAAGAAAAATCTTACATACCAGAGAAAGCACATCATAGAAGATATCATTTGTCACCTTGTCTATATTAAATGTCTTTATTCTACAGAGAATTATCCAAACAAGTGTCTACGTAATACTGTGCAATTATTAAAAATTGAATATTATAACAGACATGCAAAACCAAGGATCATTTAAAGAACAAAATGTACTTTATGTTCATGTATATTTGTGTTGAAGGAAACAAAAGATTTATGTTGTTTCCTTTATTTGAAATTAAAAAATGTGTAAGGTAAAAAGCAAACATGATAATGATATAACGTCCCAGTGAAAGTGATTTATGTTCATTCAGACTATATATCACAATTTAATGCAGCATAAATAACCTCAAGAAACACCACTGACTTTCACAATCAATAGGTGAGTCTGTAAGCTTGTACATTACTTAGGGTTTTATCTATCTGGACCTGAATCTAACTGTTAAAAAATAAATGTCACTTTTCTTCTTCTTTTGTTTGTGTTGTTGGTTATAAGATTTATCCAGCTTAACTAATGTCCTCTGAGACTCTGACTGACTTCTGCTCAGGATCTGTTGGAAAATGTGATGTCACTCTAAAATTGTTCACCATTCCTGGTTAGCTTAAAATAACCCAGCTGACATACTGCTCTGTTTTATTTCCTTTTTCCTAATGCTTCTCCTGAAACTTTGTGAAACAAGGAAATAAATTATTAGATTTGCGTAAATGGGAGGCTGATTTTTGGGGGATCTTCTTTGTTTATCCTTTTTCTTGACTCACTGGAAATTAAACTAATTTTTTTTCCTGCTGCATGTTTTCTTAACTAAATTCTGTTTGTGTCTATCTTCCTTTCTTTCCCAATTGTATCTTTCTTCACAAAGCTCACAATCCGGACATTAGAGTAAAAGGTACTGTACTCTTTTCTCGTCTTTACTTCATCGCAAGCTATTTTTATTCTTCCATTCTTTGCTTTTCTTTGTGTGTACCCTGGAGCTGCTGCTTTTTAATAGTTACTTCTTTAAAGTTTTACTTTTTGATATCCAGAATATGTTGGGATTTTCCTCTTATCATTTTGATATTTTCTCTTTTTGTCATCTTTTTGTATTATGAGCCTTATACCTCACAAAAGCATTCCTTTGTAGTTCATTTAGCTTCTTATTTTATGTTGTATTCCTCTGTTTAATTTCTGAAAACATGAGCTTAGTGTCCATTTAAAAACTCAGCTTAAGCCTCTTCAGTTAAACCATGCAACAGTAGAGTTTGTTTTTTGATTAAAGTAAAATTTCAAAACATAATTTTGTTCACAATAATGACCTGCGTTTGGTTTTGGTCAGTGATTTTCAGCGACATTGAAAACAGAAGCAGATCCGTATGATATTGTAACATGTTAGCATCAGTGCCCTTTTTTAAGCCAAATGTAGATATTATCAAGTAGAGAAGATACAGTACAACAGTGAGTCAGACACCCAGTTGAAGAATAACTCTGCACCCAGCATCCAACAAGACTTATACCAAAAAAAATATTTAAATTTATTACACAAATTCCTCTAAAGATCCTCCAGATTTATTTCTTTTCAGCTGCACCTCTTCTTGTCCTTGTTAAAATCTTACGGTGGAAGCCATTAAGACATTAAAACAAATATATCAACGATAGTAAGTAGCCTAGTGAAAGATTGGGGCACTACTATGGTGAGTTTAACAGTCTGGACCTCATCTTGGTTTCTCATTCATACACATACATACACACGCCCACGCACGTACACACACACACACACACACACCATAAAAGCAGAGCACAGATACATTCAGAAATGAATAGTCATAATTAGCAAAGTCATTACAAGAGCTTGATCAGCAGGGTCATGTATAATCTGCTGAACTACAGCAGTTTTAGGAATAGAAATGATAAAAATAGTTCTTTGTTTCACTGATCATTGAAGGAATCATTTCCCATTAGCTTTTCTGAAATAATATATATTGTAATTTCTAAATTAGCATACTAAATGACTGTTTAACCTACTTTTAGTTAGCAATAAATTATAACTACGGTTGTCTGTCAAGATTTTCTTGTTCTCAATCGTTTCCTTTATTTAGATTAAGCATTTCCCAAAGTCAAGTCTGAGAGGTGCATATTTTACACACCAAACTTAGACAGTAGAGAGGCTTTGAAACAGATTTTTCAATTTTACTACCTGGGGAAATCACAATTTTCCAATCCAGGGGGAGTTTACTTAAGCATTTCGTGTGTTTTCTTTCTTTTCCACAGTGTTGTAGAAGATAGTAAGAACAAATAACAGAGAAACTGGCAAATTCATTGCTTCAGTTTGTGATTATATCTTCAGCTGAATTGATATTTACAAGAAAAGTACACAATTAGTGTCAGAATTATCATTTCATACCTGTATCCATGCCCTTATCAGCTGCTGAGCAGCTCCATCTGGAGCAGACTGTCGAGATAAAGAAGAGGGACACTGGACCATTGGGTTTTTTTAATAGTGGTGACATGGTTTAAAATTCCACTTTCGCTTACTACAAAATCACGTATTAACAGCGTAAATTAACAAGCCTTAATGCCATGAATAGTAATTAGTTATGTAAGTAACACCAGACAAATATTTCTTTGCTTATTTTAGTGAAATCAAATCCTTGTTTTTGTCTAAATCTAACAATTGTCTCTCTGTGTATTTGTCTACATTGTAAATATTCCGACCTTGTTACAGATTCTTTAAACATGCTGCAAGCATTTCCAAATCCTTTATGCTTCATGGCAGACCGAAATTGAAAGTTCAGAAATATTAAGATAAAGCAGCTGTCTTCCTCTGGTAGCCACAGGTTCTGTGATGCTTCACTGTGAGAAGTCAGTTGTGAATAACCAACTAAAGGTTGTCAACAAAGCAGCCCAAGCCTTGAATCCTTTTATCATCAGTCGTTTTTTGTTTTTTTTGTTGTTGTTGTTGTTGCTTTTTTTCTTTTTCATTTCTATCATTATCACGTAACACAACATGGGCACACTCTTTATTAATCTCTTTAAGGTCCTGCTTATTTGCTCGACAAAACTGCTTGACATTCAGCAACAGCCTAAGGCTGCGCCATATATTGTGAATATGTTTGTCATTGCATTAGCCATGTGTGCAACATTCCTATCTCCAAGGACTATTTGGAGTGCAATAATTGCTGGATGATATATTCCAAGTGATTTAAACTTGGATTTTACATGCTGACACAATGTGTAGTCAGTTGGACAAAGACTCATGGCAGCAGAGGCTCACATGGGATGAAAATGACATGAAATGCTAAAGGTTACAGTGAGATGGAAGCACAGATGAGAAGGAGATATCATAGTCTCAATGTTTACCAATATTATCTCAAGATTATTTAATATTGTGCAGCCCTAGAACAGCTGATCTTCATTTAAAGACGAATGCGATCAGTGGCATGAAGCAAACTTCCAAATGTCTGCAGCAAAGTTGATAGCAACTACATCAGATAACATTCCACACAAGAGATTGAAGTCTTCTTTATCCAGCTTGGGTTTCCTCTCTACAGCCAATTAAGGGTGTGTCCAAATTCAGGGACTGCATCCTTTGAAGACCGCATTAGGAGACTGATTACATCACAGCGAGATGACAAAGGCTGTTGAAATTTGAAGGGCTCCTCCCACTGCGGCCCACAAATATGTCCCTCTTTTCTCTGCGTTTAACGACGGGTATTCTTCAGAGCCAACCCTATCCCACGATTCAATGCAGGCCGAACTGGAGGGGTTATTGTCACCATGGCAGATAAAGCGGGAGACAACTACAGTTTTATATATAAGTGTATTAAAATCTAAATGTGCAGAAATGTAAAGCTAGAAGCCGGTGTGGTATTATGGAAGAAGATTAGGGCCATTGGGGAAAAAAAAGAAATTTCACTTTAATCTCAGATTTATGTCAGAATGTCAGAATTCTGGAAAAAAAAGTCAGAAATCTGATAAAATAAGTCAGAATTTTTTATTTTTTCCAGTGGCCTGAATCCTCTCCCAGATGTCAGAGTTTTGTCATTTACATATATTTGTTTTTGAATATAATTTTGATATAAAATAAATGTATTGAATCAATTAATTAATTCAGTTATTAAAAAAGACTAAATAAGCAAAAACAATCAGGAAAACTTCAAGCTCCTCTTTTAATAGCTTTTGTGTAGCACCATCACAGTTGCTAGGCGACAGGACATATGCAAATGTAATGGCGGGAATAAGTCTGAATACTAGACATTTTGATTTCACTGCAGCTGGTTTTCGCAGGCAAAAAAAATGAATGTGGACACACCCCATGTTGTGACTAAACTAGAATACAATGAGGTTCATTTGTCAGATTAGAAGTACCTTTTAAAAATATCAAACTTCAACAATTTATTAAGCAGACCTTTCATTAAGTTTACATTTCTGACTTAAAAAAAAGTTTTTTTTATTGGTTTGATGTAATATTGTAATCTTAAAAGTTGTGTTTTCATTACCTACAAATGGAAAAGCATCAGAATTAACAGAAATAAAGACATCAGTCTGTGTGGAATTAATGTAGATAAAGTGTCTCACTTAGTCAATTGAATTACAGACTCTAATTAACTTTTCAGAAACTCTCCTGCTTGTGCTTTAATTCCACGTCAGAAAAGAGAGATTTGCTAATTGTTCTAAGTAATCAGAGTAACTAAAGTTAGCAACACAAGATTTTATCAAGGTGTTACTTTGTATTTTGTGCAATTAAACATTAAAGGAACAAGCTTCTCAACAGATGGTTTATGGCACTACGATTTCCAACTGATTTTGAAAACAATACACAATTTGAAGTGTGAAAAAAATTATGACTGCATATACTGTGATATCTTAACTTAGCCATATTTGTCTGCCTTAGCCAAAATGGCTAAGGCAGCCATTTTTGATTTTGTGATCAGAGTTTCCAAATTTACACTGAATTTTGATTTCATGATGAATTCCTGAAGATTTTTTTCCATATGGTACTTCACCACCAAGTACAAATAGAACAGACCATTAACTCAAACTTGTGGCAAGCATACACATTCATATTCAATAAATTAGAATATTCATCAGATTAAAATAGCATTTTGAAAATGACAACTTTCAAGCAGGTCTTAAACATGCGTTTTATTAAGCCCACATTTGTGTTTTTAGACGTTTATTTTCCCCTTTGGTCTGATGTAATATTCTCATTTTAAATGTCATGTTTTTATTAGCTCCAAGTGGAAAATCATCATAATTAACAGAAATAAAGGCTTTCCAACATCCGTCTGTGTGTAATTAATCTATACAATGTGATCTGCTTAGCCATAAAGTTCCTGAAATAAATGAGCTTTTCAATAATATTCAAACTTATTGAATGTGTTTGTAAACCTCCATATTATGGTTATGGTATTAAAGTTTTCAAGAAAAAAAATATTCTTCACATGTTGAAAAACATTTTAAAAAATACATGAAGTTGCTTATATAAGCTACACGGCATATTTAGGAAAAGGGTATGAGCATTTAATGTGAAACTGAAACATTTTGAGTTTGAACCAATAGAGTGGAGTAAGAATACGTCTTATATCTGATCTCTGGATAAAGAAAGATCTGAATTAAGCTGTTTTCATACTATAGTTCTATGCTGTTCCCGTTATTTGACCCTGGCTTGTCCATCCTTTCTACCTTTTTCCTTTGGCTCCCATTTTCATCTTTCCATTACAGAAAATATATTTGGCAGTGCTGCTTTTGTTTCGATTTTACGTTTTTTCCCTAATTTTCCTCCCTCTCTCCCTCTTGCCCTCTCCTATTCTCAGGATATAAAGGTAATTCAAGCTAAAGACTTAAAGGCCTCACTGTCCCAAAATACTTCACTTTCTGTTCAGTTTCGCTTCTGGTTCATTCTAATTCTTTTCAGTTTTCTGTTATTGGCTTGATTCTTTTCTTCACTCTCCATGTTTCAGTCTGTTCCTGGTTTGCAGTTTGTCTTTTTGTGTTAATATTCTCTCTCTGGACATGTTTTTTTAATGATTTCCTGGCTCCATCATGCCTGTTTTTGTCACTGATTCTCACACAGCTATTGATGATACTGCACACCCGAACACAGACTAAATACAAAAACAATACTGCACATGTGTACGTCATAAACCAGAGCCGTGTGATTCCTGTTTTGTCTTGCTTCAACAAAGCTTGATTTCTGTGTGTTAAGTTAGCCAGCCGATATCCCTGATATCCTGACATTCTCGTCTCGTCCTTGTTTTCCTCTCTACTCCCCCATCTTTACTTTCCAGTCTCGTTCTTTCTGTCCAGCTGGGCTTTGCTTGGGTCTGGCACTCACTTTGTGTCTTTTTTTTCCCCCTTCCTTTATTCGTCTATTTTCCAACCTCACTGTCTATTTTACAATAAAGGAATGCCAAATACAGGCATCAACTTAAGTCACTGGAGGCATGCAGTCCAAACCACCCTGTCCTCCCAATAATTTGTGCCTGGACTACTTGTCTACCTGTTGTGTTTTCACATGGACCAGAAAAGCGAGAGCGAATGAATCCATAATGCTAAAAGAACTAGTGGCAGTTTGTTTTTGTTTTCTTCCGATTTTGGCGTGTTTATGCTTTGTTTTCCAGGGTTTTTTTGTTTTTCTTTCCTCCAAGTGAAGCCATGAAACTCCCATTAGACAATTTGGGTTACAGCATAGTTTTTAGTTCATGTGAAACTACAACAAAAGCGCATTTCACCAAAGGCTGACTGTCTTGTCTGTTTGTCAGTCTGTTTTTTTATGTGAAGGTTAGTGTGCCAGTCTCCATTATTTCTCTCTGACTCTATCTCTCAGCCTGTCAGTCCATTTAAAAGATTTATCACACTGGCTGACAGTCACCAAAAGACTTTAAACACCCAAGGTTTGAACCAGTATGACTTTTAAAGTTAGGTCTTTTTGTACTGAAGCTGCTGACAGCCTTATGTGTTAAAATTTACAACTTCTTGCAGCAAATATATTTTTTTAATTCTTTAATGTTGGAAAAAAGCACCTGAAAAAGCATTTATGATCAAGTCCAGTCAGCACAGGTTTGGACACAAGTCCACCGATGTTCATTCCAGATCGCTCACTGATTTACAGGACGATTCCAGTTCCTTTTACACCCAGCTGAGCTTTTCCACATTTTCTTACATGACAGACTTTCAGCTTATTAGAGTTAGATTTTGTGTGTTAGACCATACGACAAGTGGCTAACGGATGTTTCTTAATTTGTAATCAACTCTCTTAACTCTAATACCCTTTAAAGATCCAATTATATGGAATCCAAGTTGGTTTAAATTTCATTAATATCAAACATGACAAAGTAATCTTCCTGCAATACAGTCATACAGCAAATCATGTTCAGATCAAGAAAGAATCTTCACAAATGTGGCTTGATCATGTGACTCGTGTGACTGCAGTTTTGCGAAATAAACCAATTCCAAAAAAAAAAAAAAAACTCATTCTAGCGACAAAACCTTTTATCAAAAAACTGACTTTTTTCAAAATTGCTGTGTTTCCATTAAGCAAATTTATTTTCAAAATGTAAGCTTGTGCAATTATATGGTCAATGGAAACAGCTAGTAAGTCTCATTTGCAGTGTGCCACAAGCCATGTAGTAGACACATTAAGAACATAGAAGAAGGCACTCAAGTAAAATCAGACCTAATTAAAATTTTTAGCCTACATGCAAAATGCTATGTGAGGTAAAACACTAACGCTGAGCGACACCTTAACCACAGGGAATCAAGGTGGTGGCAGCAAAGTACAGTGAAGAAAAACCGTTTCAGGCTGCAAAGCATTTGCTCCAAGTTGATTAATTACATCGAAAGGTGATTCTATAAATACTGACTTCAGGGTGCTGAATACAAATGCACCTCACACAAAATTAGTTCATCAAAAAGTAAAAATGTCACATCACAGTGAAATTTTTACTGTATTACTTTGTGCTAGTAACTTAATATTTTAATAAAATGTGTCAAAGTTTTTAGTTATGAAGTGGTCAAATGTGGAAAGGCCCAAAGGGTAGGAACACGTCTTCAAGTCAAGAGACTCTTGTTGCCACTTTAAAATTTGATGCATCTTAGAACAATCCGATGCTCTTTGACCTCTGTGTGCAGTGAGATGTTTGATTGTTTTTTTTTGTTCCTACCAACAATGAGGTGCAATTGAATATTTAGCTGTGTTTTATAATGGAATAAAAGGAAGCCCCAGTCAAACAGATCCTTGTTTCCAGTAGAGATTTACTGACCTGTGTTGGTCATCATGCTATTTCAGAGCTGTAAATAACTTGCTGATTAATGTTTATCATTGTTTTTATAATTTTATTTGTGGAAAAAAGAAGCAGCAGAGGCTTTCAGCACTTCAGTGCAAAACTGTTATCCTTGAAAAATAACAATAGACTGAGTCTTGTTTCCACAAGAATTGTTCCACTGTCCATTTGTGAGCCTGTTTTCTACACTGAAGTTGCATTTCTTAACTCCGTGTCTGTCCCCTGTGCCCAGAGGGCTGCCCAGGTCTCTGCAACAACAATGGACGATGCACTCTGGAAGCCAGCGGATGGCACTGCATTTGCCAGCCAGGATGGAGAGGGGCAGGGTGTCACGTTGCCATGGAAACCCTTTGCACCGATGGCAAGGACAACGAAGGAGGTATACCTGGTGCATGGGCACTGTGTAATTAGTGGAAGCAGATGGTTAAATACATCACTGGTGTGTAAAGCATGGATAAAGATTAAATAAAATGTTAATGATCGGCGATAAAGAACTTAATGGGCCTGCAGCCCCAGCTTTGACATAGTCTGAATCAGCATAATGGAGGAGTGTGAATGCTGTGGGAAAGAAAATACCAATTCATGGTTTTTCTGCTCCATTGAATTTATTAACCTATTTGTGTGATACTACCATAAATAACTTAGAAAGTTATGGGTGTTTCTGTTTGTGCTCTAAGTTTACTTGCTACTGTTGAGTTGTTAAGTAACCTTTTTTCCTGCTCAGCAAGAATCTTAGCTGAAAATAAAAACCATAAAGTTCCTAAGCACAAATGAGCATTTTGGGATTTCTAACATGATGTTGCAAACCAAAAATGTTAAGTGTTTTCTTCTTCTCAGGCCTTCATCAAGAATGACTCAAACATTTCCACATTGGTATTTGGCAAAGGGTGGCTGTAGCTTAAAAAAGCAATAGTTTGAGCCACAGATGACTGAGAAATGTTAGCCATACAGGCATGGCATACATGACGATCCACTTTCTTGTCAACACCATTTAAAGTTCTAACACCCACAGAGTTCTAACACTGTCAAGTTCAGTGTGTAGAATACTTTGTGATATAGATGATGTGAGTTGGAAGATGTATTTCCTGGGAGACCTGAACCAGATTTCCTCACATCAAGCTGTTCTTTACAAAGAAATGTCTAACTGTGCCTCCTGTCAAGCTCACAAGGGGTTTATTTATAGTATAAGGATCTTTACAGACATGTGCACATATTTACACTTACTTTCTCTTTGTTCCCACTGGGTTTAAGAATCACAATCCAGCTTGTTAACCCAGGAAATCAAACTTGCACAGGACCTGAAATCTAGTATTAAATAGGAATTTAACAATAGATCCAGGTCACAAAATTATTTATTTTATTTAATCTTTATTTCACCAGGAGAATCCCACTGAGATTAAAAGTCTCTTTTGCATCTTGGCAAAGACTGGAAGCAGCACAAACATTCATGACACTTAGTTCAATATCAATCAAAACTTTTAGCTATTGCTAAAAAAGGCTA
Organism: Brachyrhaphis terrabensis; assembly: GCA_903067065.1. Classification (NCBI taxonomy): domain Eukaryota; kingdom Metazoa; phylum Chordata; class Actinopteri; order Cyprinodontiformes; family Poeciliidae; genus Brachyrhaphis; species Brachyrhaphis terrabensis. Next base: position 47,319 of record CAEGAG010247716.1, read on the forward strand.
AAAATCCCAAATTTTTTATTCTGTTCTTACAGTAAAAGTTTCAGAACTTATAAAATGTGATAGAGTTTGTATGAAAACAATAATTTGTGAGAAGTATTCCAATTCGAGTTTGACTACGCGGAACCATAGTTTAATGCTTCATAAAATTGTATCAATGTTCATCAATACCGCAGCCACAAACCCAATGAAATTAGTCACACTTAAATCAGGACTAACTGAAAGCATTATTTATTTCCTTCCTAATGATTGAACTATAAGTCCGGTAAAAACACAAAGAGCTTTCTGTCTATTTCTCATGACTGCATTTTACTTATTGATTAACCTGAGATAGAAACATGTCAGCTTAAGATAGTAAAAAAATACTAACAGAGAGAGAAACAAACACTGACTTTGCTGCTCTGGATTAAAGAGAACATTTCTAAAATTATAAATGAACTTTCTGAACCTTTTTTTTTTTCACTAATTAAACTTGAATGGACATTCAGAGTTCATTAGGCTCCCAGAAACCCTGAGGGAGAGGAGGTTCAGTTCAATCTGCAGAACACTTTTATAGCCACAGAACAACAAAGATCCAGTTAGAAACCTGCTATCAGTCAGTGACCACCAGTCCTGAAGCCCACCCTGTCCCTCAGCCTGGGGGACAAGGAACTGCTGCATACAGTTGTTTTTGGCCTCACAGACGGTAATCTGTCTTACAGGTGTCAGACTGGGTTTTCTGGGTCACACTGAGACAGGTTGTTAGTGTGACCAACCAAACAGGGCAACTTGTTGCTGACCAAACAGGGTCTCCACAGCAAAATAGGGAATTAGACGATGTCTTTCTACTTCCACATGATCAATTAGCTCTACAAGGATCTGTCAGGTGTGCACAATGGTTTAACCTTGACTTTCTTAAAGCAAAATGATACATTTCCCCCATCAGAAGAAAACCTATCAATTTAACTGCATCATATCAGACCTGACATTGAATTAACATTGAAATATTTCTACAATCGTTTAATAAAATAGGTTCACTTAATTAAATGACTATTTTCACTTGGAGACAGTGACACATATGTCATTAGTACTTAAGCTAACAATGTTCTTTTCATATTTTTTTTAGTTTTTCCACAGAATACAATGAACTCTAATGAATTTTGAGGGGCACATTTTTGCAGTCAAAGAATTGATTTTATAAACTAATACCTAGGTCTGAAAAATGTCCCCCCAGTAGAATTATGCAGTTTATGTTTGATCAATCTAAATAAATTAATTATTGAAGTCAAGATAGATATTCTAATCTCAATAGGAAAATGTAAAATAATCAATTAATTTAATGTTGAAAAAAATAGATGCTAACTGTATCGTGGCTCGTAGCTAACAGTTAGCTAATTGCAGCATTGTTGTAATATTACAAATGACTCGTAGCATTTCTGTTACTCTGCTTCTCTTAAATTCAGAGCGATATTATCTTGTCTATATATATATATATATACTGTATATAGACTGCGCTCTTCTAATAAATACCTTGCATCCTGCTTAGAACTATGTATGGAATTGATCTGTTTACATGCTCTGAATGTTAACTGTTACACCAAAAAGCTGCAACTTTTCAGCTGCTACATGAAAAGAGAACATGTGTTGTGAATGCTGATGTGACAGTGGAGCTGAAATGCTGTCAGCTACCAGACTTCAAAAAGCCTTGTAGAGTGTTTAAATTACAGGCTATAGAGAAGGAAAGAGATCTGAATCAGCAACAGTTCTACTAGAAGCTTCAATAAAAATCTGCTTTTAGGTTTTTCTTGAGGGAGAGCTAACGCATTGAAAATAAAATTGAAAAAAATGGCAGCGAGAGTCAAAGAAAAAGGCTGATTTAGAAATAATGCTCTGGGCTTAAGTGTTATATCCAGCTCTGAGTTTGATGAGCGTGGTGGACTAATTAAAATATGGGCAACAAAGAGGAGCTAGAGAGAGAGAATGAAAAGTGTCAGAGCTTCTATGTGTTTGTGTGCCTCAATGTAATCTCAGTCCCTGATGCCTGTTCACCAGATGTACAGCTGTTTTTTTTTTTTTTTTGAAGAAACTGAGACAAATAGCCACTGAGATTTTTATTACCCTGCATATCTCACCCTACCCTTCCTCTCCTCCATCTGTCTTCACTCTTACTGCTCTTTCACTCCCTGCCCTTCATATATTCTTCTAATCTCCTGTCCCTTCGTTCCATTTGTGCTGCTTGTTATTGGGGGGTGGAATGGCATTGCTCAGAGGCCAGTACAGAGCATCAAACTCGGAGGTCTATTATCAGTTGGCTACAATGCATTGCATTGGAGTAAAAATTACCACTTAGCTCTGAACAGATGTCTTGGTTCATTTTCTTCCATCAGTTTAAATTCGACCCAAAAAGAATGTACCCTCACTGGCCACTTTATCAAGTCCTTATTCAGTTGCGTATTAAAACGAATCAGCCAAGGATATGATTGTAGCTCAATGGATATAAGCCTCTAGATGGGCTTGCTGTTTGGGTTTTCAGTAGGTGAAATAAAGGAAATTTAAGTGACACTGTATAAGTGTTGGTACTAGATAGGTTTGAGTATTTCAGAAGCTGCTGATCTAGTTGAATTTCCATGCAAAGCGAAGAGAGGAGTATTTGTGCGACCAGATATGCCGGTGAGTCTAAGCTGTAACATTCAGATGGTGTGATCAGAATTGTGCGTGACCAGCACAAAGTTTGTATCCAATCTGTCTTGTATCTAATGGAAGACTCTAGATCCTTGAGCATAGTTTAAAACAACAACTTCGATGAGTATTGTTGCTAACAATGTCAATACTTTTATAAACTGTGTATCCGTCTGTTGATGGCTGCAAACAGCAGGATAATGCACCATTCCACAAAGCTCAAATCAATCTCAAGTTTGCTTCCTGTACATCACAATGAATCTGCTGCATTCAAATGACATTGACAGTAGGCACATCTAAATACAATATGTCACCATATGTTAAAATATGGTGGAACTGGAGATTTGCAGCAAATAAATCTTCTGGAATTACATGATACCAGGGGTGGACATTTATTATTTATTGCAATAAATTTCATGTCATGATAGCTATCGTTATCACAATAAATTCTAATTAATGATGTTTAAAACCCCAAAACTGCCTGTATTGTTGGACTTTAAGATCAGCACCACTCATTTCATGTCAGTTTTGTTAATGAAAGACCTTGTTGGTGGGTTTCAGATGGCTTGGCTGATTGTATGGATCCAGACTGCTGTCTTCAGCCCTCTTGTCAAAACCAGTTATACTGCAAAGGGTCTCCAGACCCTGCTGAAGTGCTCAGCCAGTCTCCCTCCTCAATGGCACCCCAGCAGGTAGGGAACAGCATGCAATTATTTGGAAAACTTTGATTTGTCTTCCAACAGTGACAATCACTGACAATTATATTATCTATTTGTTTATAATGCTTGTCTTTCTTAGGCGGCCAGATCTTTCTATCAACGCATTCATTTCCTGGTTGGCCCTGAATCTACTCATGTCATCACTGGAGAGTCTCCATTCAATAAAAGGTAATTGTCTGTCTATAATCCGTGAGCTTTGTGTGTTTTTGTTGTTAGGTAAGTTTTGTCAATAAAAATTAGTAAAAATATCATTTGAAAGTCTGTTTGCCAAGCATGTTTGTGCAGCGCTCACTTCCCAACCAGCTTGTTACAGTTTTCATGCCTCTCTTGTTAGTGAGAGTAAGGGACTCTCTCTAAGTCTTACAATCCAAAGATCTTCATGTTTGGTGAACTGATTATTTTATTTGTCTGTTGGTCTGGGCCCACAAATTTTTTTGTTCTTGCATCTTATCCATGATAGTTGAAGCTAAATTGCTTTCCAAAGCTAAGTAGGATGGGCTTTCAAACAAGGGAAGAAAAGAAAGGGACTGCAAGAGGAACAGAAATGATCAAGGAGAAAACTATGAAAAAATAGGTTTAAGCTGAATATTATGACTGGTCACATCTGAAGCAAACAAATAGCATTGATTAGCATGGTACCTGGCAGTGGGTAAGATATGCAGAGTTAACATTTTGTCCTTAAAACCGATGTGTTTGAAGCAGAAAAAATCAGGTGGATTAAGGATTTGAGCAAATTTAACAAAGACCAAATTATGAGGGCTGGCGCATTGCAGTGGTCAAGAGGTGACAGATCAGAAAGTGACTCACAGTTTGTTGTTTGTGGAACCACACAGAAACCGACTTGGCACTGTAGCTATGCTGACCCCTGGACCACGGAGCAATTAAAAGAGTTGGCCTGGTCTGATAAATCCCGTTTTCTTTAACATCACATGGATGTGTGTGTGGGTGGGGGTGTGGGTGTGTGCGTGCGTGTGTGTGTCTCTATGTGCGTGTGTGCATGCGCGCGTGTGTGTGTGTCAATGACATGAACAAAATATGGCAGCCGAATGAGCTACAGTGTAAACAGAAGGAAAGTCACTACAGCCAATGCAATCCTTTGGGAAATGTTCTGCTGAGAAACCTCGCCTCTTTTACACATAGATGTTACTTTTACGTTCATTACTGTTACAGATCATGCTCACTTTTTATGGAAACAGTACTTCCTGATGACTGTGGGCTCTTTCAGCACAATAATGCACTGTGTCACAAAACAAAACCGAGTTTGTTGTTGACCTGGCCTTCCCAGATCAACATCCCCAGACCAGTTAAATCCAGCATTGGTGGGATTTGCAGGACAAACAAGTATGATCTATGGGGCCACCTTCCAGGACTTAAAGGATCTACTGCTACCATCTTGGTGCCAGATAACACAGCAAATCTTCAGGAGTCTGGATGACTCCATATCTCAACAGGTCAGGACTCTCCAGGGACCATACAGGAAGTCTTAATTTAATGTTTGATGGCTTATTTTATTTTTGTTTAAATCAAATGTAAATAAACAATTCTTTTAATTTCCCTCATTGTCCTTGTTGTCAATTTCTCATGGCAATTAGCTTTTGTGGTGGACAGAGTCAGTTTAATGAAGAAATATGATGACAAACCTAAAGCCTAAGGTCTGCCAACTTTTTTTGTTCACATCTGCCACAAAGATGGCATTCATGTGATCGGAGGGAAGGAGAAAGTGGCTGTCTGCAAAACACATTGAGTCAAAGTTGCGCCGCTTATGAGGAAGAAACATTATGGCATTCTTATGCAGCCGGCTTGTGTGAATGTTTCATAAAAGGAGAGGGCCATGAACTCTGTAATAAAGTTGTCCAATATTTCTATAATGAATGGGCTCACAACCTTATAATAAAAAGGATTTATTGTGCGTGTGTTTGGTTGCGTGTATGTGTGTGTACGCATGTTCTTGTTTAGCTGTTCTATTTAGGACCATTTCTGGCATATTTGCCAACCTTCTGGAAAGCTTATGGGGACCAAAGCCCGGTTCTAATACGACAAACAACCTTGTCTGGGGTTAAAGTTTAGATTTGGAGGTATGGTGTGAATTAGGCTTCGGTTAAGGTTAAGGTTAGGAATAGATTAGCAATAGTTAAGCATGTCTGGGTTAGGCATAAATGCAGTTACTAAAATTAATGAAAGTCAATGCAAAGTTGTAATATTGGTAGAAATTCAATCTTGTGTGTGTAGGGTGTGGGAACCATTTCTGACATAATTACTATTGTCAGGAAGTGCTATCCTTCTCCATAAGCAACATTGGTCCTTCATACACAGAAGTTCATAGTTAAGACATGGAAGACATGGTTAAGGACTGGTTGATGTTAAAACCACCTGTTTATAGATCAGATTACACCATACACATTGAATGCAGATGCAACGTCCAAAATGGGGGAATCAGTGAGACAGCAAGAGAAAAAGAGAGGCTGTTCAAACCTGTTGCTAAAATCCATGCCTGCTGATCCAATCACAAGTGGACAGCTCTAAGTACAGGTGTGAACGAATGCAGGGAGGAAAGAGGATTCACTCAAGCCCTGGTCAGACCTACCATTACCAGGCATCTGGCTCTTTCAATTACAACTAGAACGCTTCAAGTGTAGGAGAGTTCACGCCTACCACTGAAATTCCTTCTGAATGATCAGATTTACGTCCAGACAAACATGCAGCCGGGTCACACAGCCAGCTGCCAGAAAAGCAACATGAAATAACCTCAGTAGTTCTCTTCAGATCTGTTTCCATGAAATCACAAATATATCCAATTACCTGAACTGTATCAGTCGCTTGATTCATTTGAGATCATGTTTGTAGACTTTTTTACACAAAATCCAATAAGACAGATTATGTTACTGAACAGACAGGATCAGAGAGAAATGAAGCAGAATAAAATGATTTGTGACTTCAAAGGGTTTACTGGTCGTGCAAAGACACTGCAGGTTTCTACCCTGTGAACATCAGCTACAAGAAAATGTTGATGTTGAGTATGAAACATAGTATAACATTGTAATGTCTTGTACACATTCAGCTTTTACTGTTTGTTTTGACAAGGAGGATTTCATGTAAAAATTAAGACCATGTTCAGAATGAATGGTACATTACAGTATTTGTACCTCTAGTTGGCTTTATGTATTTAGAGATTCTGCAAAGCACAACGGTGTGTTTTTCTTGTGTTTTGTTCAGGGTAAGTATTTCAGATGAGATAATAGAGATAAAACATCTAGAGTTCTTTGATTGAATACACCAGACCATAAAATAGCGTAGCAAACCGCACAGACCTGTGCCAGACTGCTCAGGGGAAATGAGGCATTAGTTGGGTCTTGTTGGAAAAATAATACATTTTCAGCACTACTATGAATAATTAAATAATTTCAAGGTCAAAACCTCTGAATCATGACTTATAAGTACAGACACAGTTATGTGCTGAATGTCCCTCATATTCAGACATCCACAAAAATATGATAATGGGTTCTGATGAGCCTTGTTTGTCAGATTAAATGCAGCTTTTCAAAAAAACAACCTTTGAGCAGCTATTAAACATACTTTAACTCAATCCCATATTTTATTGGTTTGATGTGATATTCTTCTCTTAAATGTTGAATTTGAATTAGGTGTAAATTGAAATCCATTATTAAGTGTTTGTGTGTATTTAGTCTATCTTGTGTTTTATTTTGGGAGTTGAGTTAATGAAATAAATGTACTTTTCAATAGTAATCTAATTCATTGAATGGGTCTGTTTATAATGTTCTGTCACTGAATTTTCTCAACCACAAGATTGACTCATGTTGGTTTTTTACACTTGATGTCTGTTTGATTTACAAATAAAAATCAAACATCAGGTTTTGTCAGTTTTTGCTAGTGACTGTGTCTTTTACTAAAAACCTCCGTTCTGTGGTTGTCTCTCCAGCTTGGTGTCGATAATCCGAGGCCAGGTGCTGACGTCTGATGGAACTCCTCTGATTGGAGTCAATGTGACATTTGTCCACTACCCTGACCATGGATACACTATAACACGCAAGGATGGCATGTACGTATTTCTCTCTGAGACCATCGCTATACATGTAATATTCAGCTAACCAGTTTGAATTTATCTTCAAAATAATTCACTTAGAAGTACCAACATTCTTTGAAAGTTCTACCTAGCAACTTGAATAATGTAGAATGTAATTTTCTAATCTGTTGCAGAGTGAAAAGTGACATATTAATTACAATTTGGTGTTTTTGCAAATTACAGTAATCAGTGCCTGATTTCTGCCATTCACTGTAGCTTCTGCTTGTTTCAAATAGTGTAAAGAATTTGCTAGACTTGTAGCCTCCTTTTGTTCTAAAACACTGTGCATATTTGGAGCAATAATTGTGTCCCTTCTTCTGATTGTAACATTTAGAAAAACAGGCATTATACTTTTTTTTGCATACGTATACATAATTTCTTTCCAATGCAAGAGAACAGAAATGGGGAATAAAGTCAATGACTTTGATTCCTTCTGACTGATTGACAGACACGAGAACAAAGACTTCAGACTCGGCTTAAACTCTCTAAACAATCCAGACTAAACTCAGACTGGCATCATGTTCCAGAGCTTGAGTCTCTTAAAACAATATTAAAGGTGAAGGTAAAGTGATCAGGGTTGATGCTTTGATTAATGATTAAAGCTGTTCTCTCTGACCGTGAAATTAAGCTAAAAGGTAATTACCGGTATTTTAATTCTGCCGTGCAACAATTCTGTGTTTTAGGTACACTAGCCGGCATGCATCAGATAATTGTTGAGCATTAACTGAATGAGACCTGACTTGGGCAAAAATGCTTGTAAATGTCTCAGCAGGAGAACAAAGGATCAATAAATCTACTTTGAAAGCACAGGATTAAAGATTTTTTAAATGGAACTGATGGTTTATTATGAGCTTCTATGATTTTCTGTTTTGTCGACATGAGATTTAAAATTGTGGGAAATGCTGTCTTTGTATTGTGCCACTGACTCAACTGGATGTGACACTGCAAGCTACCAATGCAAAGTAAATGTACAGGAAAATCAATTGTTAGTTCACATATATTCAGAATACATTTTAGATTCCTTTTAAAAAACATAGACTGCTCATTTATGCAGAAAATCCTATTAGTTTATTCTAAAACTGTCCTTTTCGTTGATGATTTAAGCCAAAAGTGAGCAGCTACTGCTTATTGTCAGAGGAAAACTGCCTCTATGAAACATGTTCAGTGTGGAACATGAAAGGAGCCAGCGCTGGAGCTAGATGTGTCTAACTGTGTGAGATAATGTCGTTTTGTCACCCCTTTGTAAACACCATTATGCAAATTTAGCCAAGAATTATTCTGACCAGCTGTTTTCTTATACTTATGATGAGACTGCTTAAATGCTGTTGAGTGCTAGTTAATAAACACACACCTGCCAACACTTGTGAAGCCGCTTTTCTCCCATGATATTTCCCAAGCTGTGCAGAGACATAATTGTAATTTCCACAAACACCCTCTTTGAAAACATTTATTTTAGAAACACTGCTTAAAATTTCAACCCATCTGTCACTGTAACTGAGTTGCCCACAACTCGATTCAAGAGGCATATTTACATCTGCTCACAATGCACGGTGTTGGCTGACCAATTGCATTCTAAATGATTCCCCTTGCTATGTTGCTGCTGTTGCTTGGATCACTTCAGCACAGTTGGCTGAGAGGATACAATCAAGTGTGACTCTTGAAAGCCTAGCAGAACAAAAACAGTGTGTCGAGCCATATGTGCTTCTCATCAAATGTGTCAAACAGTTGACAGTCCAACTCTCGAATCTACACTTTGGCTGTGTTCATTTGTTTTGTTTGTAATGTCTGGAGCTAAAAACAGCTCAGAAGTTTCAGATCTTCTATCTGTCTTCACATGGCAAACCCTGGCAGGACGATAACATTACAAAACTACTTCCAGAATTTGTTTTCACACTGGCAGCTAGTCGGAACGTCGTTGTTCATACACAGCTTTTTGTTGACTTCGTTTTTGTTCAAAAAATAAAATGGGAAATTCTACAATGCATTTATACACAGTTTTAAAACTTGGTAAAGAAAAAAAAAAACTGCCATTTTCTTTGCTCAATTTTACATAAGACCCTGGATTCTAGGGAGGGTTTCATGTTTCAGACCAAACATTTAATAGATCAACCAACCTACCACTTAATCTAACTAACTATAGATCAACGCACTCATATACTAACCAATACATCAAACAACCTCCAATTAAACCAAGTTAGCAATCAGATATCAATTAACTTACCGGCACACATGCCAACCAGTCAATCTACCAACCAGCCATTAGAAAGATCAACCCACCTGTCAATTAATCAAGCATTTTACCAGACAACCAACCAATGACTTAATAGACCAATCAATTAACTAATTCAATGAATAGCCATCCAAAAAATAGATCAATCAGTTATCAGCATATTTGTCAATGTAAATAATCTTAAAATAACTTCGGACTGTTTTTGGAGCTCTTTTAAACTAATCCACCTGGTTGTTTGTTGTTGATGTGTTCACAGGTTCGACCTCCTGGCCAACGGAGGGGCATCACTGACCCTCAGTTTTGAGCGTGCTCCATTTATCACTCAGTACAGAACCGTGTGGGTGCCATGGAACGTCTTCTATGTGATGGACACTCTGGTGATGAAGAAGGTACATTTTGACACGTATTTCTACATAGATGACATGTTTCCTTAAAATCATAATGTGGTAATTATCCACATCTGCCACTTAGTCAAAGGTTTTTGAACTTTTTGACTTTTTAGTTCTTTCCTGTGACTGGAAACATACTGACTTAGGATGTTATTAAAGGAAGATACTTGTTCATAATTTATATACTGGCACTGATTTATGAAATGAATTATGCCCAGTGAAATGAAGGAATTTATATTTACAAACAGAACACAGTTTAATAATCTGTGTTTGTTTATTCCAGGAGGAAAATGACATTCCAAGCTGTGACCTGAGTGGCTTCATCAGACCCAGTCCAGTGATTGTTGCCTCACCCCTCTCTACATTTTTCAGAGGATCACATGATGATGGCCCCATTATACCTGAAACTCAGGTATGGTAAACCTATTTGAAGGTTACTGCAGATTGTACTACAGCTATTAATTATGTACATGTTAAATGTTAATTTTGCTTGACCAAATTGAGCATTCAAATGAAAATTTGTGCAGAAATGAGAATTTCTTTGACCTCAATGCTGCAGAAAAACAAAAAACTAATCAATAATTATTAATATCAACAATTATTGTTATTGACTGATGTAAAACACCTGTATAGTGATAGATTTTTTCAGTTTAAACATAAATTGAATCTGCACTGCACTGGCAAAACATCATTCAAGCTGTATTGTTGACTTAAAGGGGGAATTATGCAAAATTCATTTTTTCAACATTTTCATAACAACTGAAGGTATCATAGTTATTCGTTATTACAACTATGTTCTTCGCAGTTACTAAATATAGCACGCAGCTGTGCTATAAAATGGCTCCAGTGCCTGGAAAGTACATAATACCCCCCATTTGTAAAGCTGTTATGAGCAAAAAATCTGTTGTATTTAATGTTAATGGAATGAAAATAAATGTCCCCTCTCATTCTGCCATGCAATAATCTGTTTTTATTGCAGAGTGCAGCTTTGTTCTACATATTGATTGTCATTTTAATGTTTATGGCTTTTGAAATAGCTGTTGCATATGTTCTGAGGCAATGACCATACACTAAATTATTCTTAGTTCTACTAACGTCCTCCTAAAGAAGGGCATTGTGGACAAACATGCACACACAGCTAAGAATTGTTCTTTCCCTTTCAACAACTTCTGACCGCAAATGAGAGTGTGAGCATCTGTGTGTGTTAGGAAAGAAGAAAACAGAAGTATTTCGCTTGTGTGGCTTCAGGATGAATTGGGTCTACTGAAAACAATGAAGAAGAGCGGTTGTGTGTGTGTTTCAGATTTGGGCTTTTGGTCGTCACATTGCATTAACCAGTCTCCTGTGGAAGTGAAACAGACGACAGTAGTTTAGAGTTTTACGGCCCTAACCAGTGTTCCATGATTACTTTTTATTTGCCTTGTGTCTGTAATTCTCTTGTAATACTGCAAAAAAGAGAAAGTGTGTGACTGAAGTAAGTAGGCGTGTGTATGTGGGGGCAGCTGAAAGGCGAGCCAACCAGTAGTGGCCTGATAAATTTTGGCGAGTTGGCTTCATCAGATAGAAGGGCAATCTTAAAGGGGACATAATGGATATGTAATGAACACTTAATGTCCAAATAATGAAAAGCCAATCGTGCTGAAAAACAGTGTAACACCAGAACGGTCCAAGAAAGAGGAATGTCTCCCCGAGGACCCTTTTTTTGAATAATCTTTTTCTTAATAGTCTTCCTCTTAATCAAAAGTGTTCTTTCTCTTGCCTCTCTCACTGTTCTCCAATTAAAACTGTGGATATTTTAGTAATTACTAAAAAACATGATTGCACTGCAATCATTTCCACACACACACTTTGAGTCTTGGCATGTTTCCCCTATGCATGTGTGGGTTGGGGTACCGCTGCTTTCCTCAAACACTCCAAAAACACCCATCCATTCATCCATCCTTCCATCTTTCTATCCATTCAATTTAGAGAAATATTTTTTTTTGACCGTATGATGATGCCACAGTGCCCATTTCTGGAGAGAACCCAGACATATATAGGGAGAACATTCAAACTCTGTGGAAACCCAGGAGCTTCTTACTGCAATGCAACAATGCTAACAAGTGTGACGTTATGCAGCCTAATTAGCATGCATGTTAGGTTAATTAGTGACTAAATTGACTTTGGGAGTGAGTTAAATGTTGTGGAACAAACATTGTGTTGAATATTCTCTCTTGTAACAGGCTTACATTGTTATTTATTATTCAGTTGTCATTTAAAATAATCCTGCTAACATGTTCAGGTCTGTCAGTGTTAATGTTGTGTGTCAGTTACTTATTAATGGTTCACAGCTGATGAGTTGGACTCCACCTTACAAATCAGGGTCATTCTTTGCCTCAAGCATCTTTTTGTCTTGATCACAAGTTATGGTAGGAAGGGACAGGAGATGCACAGGCAGATGTTCCGACTCTCAGCTGCGGTCATGACTTGACATTTCTGATCTTAGAGCTCCAGGAAGGAACTTCATCACCTCAAGGGGAACCCGGATTAGAGTGGCTGCAGCTGCACATCAAAATGAGAAAAATTTTGAGTAGTGAAATGAAATAATTGTGAGCTTTGATTGTGTTTCTGCTGTTTTTCTGACAGGTTCTCCAAGAAGAAACTTCAATACCAGGCAGTGATCTAAACCTGGTCTACCTCAGCTCCAGAGCTGCTGGATATAAACCAGTCCTCAAAGTTTCCATGACACAAACATCAATTCCTTTCAACCTGATGAAGGTGAGATGTGTGTCCTTGTAGTCATCTAAAATAATTAGAATCTGCAGAATCTGTACTAACAACATCTATTTCAACATTGTCACATAGAGTAAATGTGAGGTTAACTTTAGTGACCTTTGTGTCATTGTTCTGTTGATACAGGTTCACCTGATGGTGGCGGTAGTGGGTCGTCTCTTCCAGAAATGGTTCCCTGCCCAACCAAATCTATCGTACACGTTTATCTGGGATAAGACAGACGCATATGGACAGCGTGTCTTTGGATTGTCAGAAGCAGTTGGTGAGCAGCAAATAAAATGTCTGACCCCTGCGTTCTTCAGATATTTTACTAATTATTTTTCTACTACTTAACACTTGGTTTCACTATCTTTGAAAATATATTTTTTAAGCTCAGTTTCTTATCTCAAAACAAACTTCTGCAATGACTGCTTGCTAATTTGAGATGCAAAATACAGTTTTACAGCGACAGCTCTCATATTCAAACGGAGAGATATCTCCTCTGTTCTTAATATCAATAAATAATGACTTCATGCAGCAGTGAGGCTACAAAAAATTATTTAAATGCCGTTTTTAAAAAATATATATATATATCTAATCGTGTTGAAGTTCTTAAATAAATATAATTATCTTGTATCTTTTTTACTACCAGCTGGTTAAAGTTTACCAGAACCAAAAGTTGGAAATCAAGCACACATTTCTGATCGGTGCTTCTAGATCCTTTTTAAGCGTTTAAACCAACATAATGGTTGTTCTTGCCATTATGAGGGTACAATATGTAGCAAAACTGTAAACTATTTGATGCTTAATATGGATACGTTTCCAATCCCACATTGTAAAAGTCTGTGCACAGTTCATTATGCAATCAAAATAATTTATTTACACATTCTACTTTATTCACTAGTCTTATAGCTGTTAAATATTGTGTGTGCATGAATAAGGAGCAAAACTGGAGCAAAGTTCCACAAACTTTCTGTCTAATACATTACAGAAAAAATCCAATCCTGGCTAACTTAATTCAGATAAAAAATATTTTCCAAATACATTTATCATATTGAACCTAATCTTGAGTTTTTCTAATTATATGCCATGTTGATCTTGAACCACTCTAAACGTGTGATCTGTTTATGGCCTAACCTTTTGTAAATTAGCTTAAGAGCTCTTTCCAGATCTGCCAGTGGTGACCTGAAAATCAGACTAGAAGCAGTAATAATTGTCTACATACAGAGGGAGGGAAGGTTGCAGCTTGATCTGTTAATAAATCAGTGTCAGAGCACTCCTCCTCAATAATGTTAGCCTTTAAGAATTATTTTATTGTGTCTTAAAAGGCTAATCTTAAAACAAAATCTCTCACAGTAGGAAATGCCAGTGACATGCAGATCATCTATCATATAAACTTCAAAATCAGTTGCATTCTTTCATAATAGTTAATAAACACGTAGGATTCATCGGAGAGTGAAGGTGCCTTCAGGATCAAAAAATCTGCTGCTGCCTTTGACTAAAACCTTAGCTTTCACTGAGACATCAAAGCAGGATGGAAACGCATCAGACACAAACGTGTTGTGCACTTATTACTGGTAATTGATTCTGCACATGTCAGACTCATCTTGAAAGAGACTTCTGCTTCTGTGAATGACCTCAAACTGCATGTTACTGTGGATGTAGACACTACTTGTTACAATGGGAAAGGATATTATCAGGCTCTAATAGCAGCAGCAGCTGCTGCTTCAGATGCAGTTATCTGAACTGTAAATTTGATGAAACACAGAAGTACTGAAAAGATAAAACGGCATCGGGAAGGATTATATAAGTAATTCTGCATGATGTTGAATGATACGGGTGAGATTGATGAATTTGCTGAAGAACTGAGACATTTTAGAAATAAAAGAAACACATTATGCACTGTAATAAATGTATAAATAATATTAAGAACAATTGACGATAGAATAATAGTAATATAATGATAAATAAATGAGATAAAGACAAACTTCAAGATGTTCTGATTGCTTTGACTTGACATTTTTATTGAGTTTGCAAAAATGTAACCTTAAGCAAGCAAAAATTATCCTATAATCATCAAATATAATAAGTGTTGTTTATCATTACCTAAATGTTTATGTTGTTTTTCAAGGGACAAAAATACATCAGAACACAACTTACTGAACCACCAGTCAGATTTATAGCTTGAATTTGTATCATGCAATGGAAAATATCAGATACGAATTCATCCATTTATAGTCATATTTTTATTCTACAGAGGGAAAATGAGAAAGCAAAATCTTAGAAATGAACCGAGTTAAAAATTATTTACATTTAGAGGCAAGTTTAGTATGTACATCTACCTCACATGTTACCATGGGTCTGTCATTGCATTATGTAGAACCTTTCATGCTTTCATAACAGTAACAATGCCAAAAACATGCAAATGAGTTTCATTTATGAATCCCAGCATGCTGGAGAATACCTTCACTTTATTTTCTAATTAGGTGTGTGTGAACGTGTGTGTGTGTCGGAGTTCACAGTATGAGCTTCTCAGCTTGCATAAATTAGAGTAAAAAAAGGACGCTGGAGCTAAAGTGTCAGTAGGCTGAAGAACTGTAACTTTGCTGTTAATTTTTTTAAATAGCTGACTTTTTCCTAATTGTTTGAATTTGGATTTCACATTGTCACACACCTGCCCTTCTTCTGTGTGTGCCCAACAGTGTCAGTGGGGTTTGAGTACGAGTCATGTCTGGACCTCATCCTGTGGGAGAAGCGAACGGCCATTTTGCAAGGCTATGAGATGGATGCTTCCAACATGGGAGGATGGATGCTCGACAAGCATCACATTCTGGATGTGCAAAACGGTACGAGTCATGACCAAACTCCAAATGTCCTTAAGTAGACGCTTCTGTGCATATTTTATCAAGTTAGGCCTACATACCAAGATCAACAGCAAACATTTCTTTTCTGATTTATCTGGATCGTTGCCTGCTGAAGTTGTTAAGTGCAGTACATAGAGCAGCATGCATAAGATTAGAGTAAGCAAGTCCTGAAAATATTTTCCCCTGGAGTGTCTTTTTGTTTCTCCACTCCATTACCTGGTTAATTGTATGTTAAGGAGTGAGAGGTCATAGCTAATAGCAGGGTAAAAGTATGTTCATTCAGGCAGTTGCTAGAGTGATTGTTTTCATGCAGACTTTGGTTGATGGAGCATCTCAAACATTGCGCATGTGCGTGTGTGAGTGTGCGTGTGTTTCTTTTGGGGTTTCCTTGATTTGTTCCAGTTGACCAGAGGTATTTTAGGAGCCTTTTATCTCTCTCCTTTTCTCTTCTGAGACTCGCTCCCATTCACACACACACACACACACCCCCACACACACCCACACACACACACCCCTTCTGCTCAGTCTTACATCTGTCACTCTGCAATTCCTGCCTAGTCTCATCTCCGAAAACTCTTTGCTTTGTCTCATAATGTGTTATCACGCTGCCTCCTTTACTATGTCTTCAGCCATGTCTCTATTTGAATCGACAGTTTTAAAAAGTTTCTCTGCTGCTTTTTTATGGGAGAAACCAGCATATTTTAAAAAAACCACAAGACTGCACACACACGGATGGAAGAGATTTAGAGCTGGATTAATACAACTCCAAATAAAAGATAACCATGTTCTCTGTTCAAAGCGTAATTAGAAAAAGAAAAGACTCAGAGAATGCCTCAACTTTCATTTTTCTGGATTTAGGCTCAGGGTTTTTGTTTTTCTTTCATACTAGTCAACCATTGCTTATACTTTATGTGCATCACTTAAAGAATGGACCAGTTTACTCAAAAAAAATACATTGTATTTAGTGAAGAAATAATACCAGTATTCTGAACAGAACTCAACAATAGAAAGCATCTGTGAAAAACTAAATGCATCTCAACAACCTGAGATATAAAATGCACACACCTTATTATTTAAAAATGGCACTCTCTTTTTACCATGAGTGTTTAACATCTGTTTACCTCAGCCTCTAAAGAGACTGAGGTAAACATTTTAATTAAAGTTGCCTCCTGTCATTGCTTAAAGACACTTGATTACAGCTCACCAACAGATGCTAACAGGCCATTTGTAGCTGAAGGTAAAGGTTACTTTGGTTAGCTTGTGGCGTGTCTGAAGATGTTGCTATCTGGGTGGACTAAATTTATCACTTGGAAATGCACCAATCCACGTTTTATGGCTACTAAAACTTGGATTGAAAACTCCCAAAGCAATATCCGTTTTCTTGTTTTTCTTTTTAACTGTGATGTTGATAGAGGTTTGAGCCATTTCTGATTTCTACTGACCAACTAACACTAAAAGCTTTCCAAATAGATAATTTTTCAGTGAGAAGAAGATGTGACATCACATTCTGGAAAATAGTAATAAGTAAACTAGTAAGAAAAGGAATTTAAAATATCTACAGTCACATTTTGAGGGATCAAAGTTTCTTTCAAGATATCTCAAATGATGTCTCTGAATTTGTCACACAAAGGGTCATTCATCTGCAATTACAATTCAAGATATATCAAACTTATTTATAAGTAAAAATGAAATTTTTAGTCATCTGAATTAAGATGTTTTGTGTAATTCCCTTCACACACTTAAAAACGGTTTTGAAGAGCTAAAAGTGCTACTATCAACCCACTCCCAAAAAATTGTGCATTTTCAAAAACTTTTTTTTATTTTAATTTATATGTTTTTAATTTTGGCATTGAAAATTTGAAATATATAAATCTGGGATGTTTTGACTAGATAGTATGCTTATTCAAGATATCACCTCTGACTCAGAAAGTTAGTTAGTTAGTTAGTTAGTATTTGAAATAGAAAAAAAAATTTTAAGTTCAAAATATTTCTAAATCACTTGGAGACACCTGACTAGTCAAAATTAGCATTGCAGGAATCCCCAAGTTAGTTGTAATTATTTACTTTCAAGATTTCTGCAGTTTAACTTACACTAAAAGCATACATCTCCTATCTGAAAATACATATAATGTATATTTAATAAATGTTATTAAAGAAGTCTTTAATTGGATTTCAGACTGGTCAGAACACAAAGAGGGATATTTCAACTTTATTTTATGACTGGTCAGAAATTATTTCTGAAATGTTTGTTTTAGTCAGTAATTCATTGGATATATCTTGAATTAAGGCCTTCATGCAACATAACAGAAAATCTGACATAATTTCTATGAGTCAGAATGTAATTAAAGGTGCCTTAATAACCTAATATGTATAGTCATAAACCAATTTTAGAAATCAGGAGTGTAAATGTGGTGGAGCCAATTTTATGTTAAAACAGCCTGCCCTATTCCCTGACCTTCCCAGATTTTAAAATTTCAAATCCAGCATGTTTAGCAGAAGAAGGTCAAAAGCTCAAAAAGTTTAAGTAAGCAGAGCAACTTATACTTTCTGCCTTCCAATCATTTTATAGAGGTTGGCTTTTTCTTGTAGTAGCAGCTTGATTAAATGACATGCCTGTGTAGAAATATAAATATACTTTCCTTTTAAACATCTTCTCACACCTTCAGTGCTTTTTCTGCCTGCATTTATAAACGAATACTGAAACGAGATCAACTTCCACATATCAGTGTGTGTTGTTGGTCTGGTCTAGTAATGTTTAGCAGTGCTGCATTCCCTCATTGAATTATTGCAAAACAACTTGATTTCCTATGATACCATGTGAATTTTTAATGCATGCATTAGCAGCTTTTCTAAGCATAAGTACAAATGAAAACAACCTTGGAACAATATTAAGCTACTTAACTTTTATTACCAATCCAGCCGTTTCCTTTTCCTCCTATCTCTTGCTGTCCTTTATGTGACACACAATCCATCAATTTTTTTGCTCTCTCCTCTTTCTCTCTCTTTCTGCAAATCCTCATGGGCTTTCAACACACTGTCACCCAATTCAAGGTGTGTGTGTCAGACAGTGTGTTTAGAGTACAGGTGTAATTTGTGATTTTCTCTCCCCCTCTGTGATGGTGCGATTTGGTGCCATGGGAGACGGCACTGGAGTGCATAATGTGGCTCTGTGTCTTTGAGACTAAAACATCCTGTGAGCATCACCATGATTCCTGCGTGTGTTTCATTTGGATTTTTTCTTTCCTTTTAAATCAGAATTTTGTTTCTGCATTAATTTCTCTGTTACATATTATTAATCCAAATAGAAGTCGTAACAGTAGTCATAATAATCATAATGAAAGTGAGTGGTCTGAAGCATGCAGCGATCAGCACACTGCTTCCCCAAATGTCAGGATCTATAATCATTTTCAGCTTCCAATAAGCTCCTCAGTGAGCCTGCAGGGGAACACTGGTCAATCTAATAATGAATCCCAACACTAACTGGCAGCAGCTTTCTAGACAGTTACAGTTATTTAGAGCACCGGGTCCTGTTCAGCCACATGAAATAAATGACATGTCAATAATGCCTTTGGGCTGTGCTTGTTTACAGAGCGACTTTTAGACTGAATCTACTTTGCAGATAATAAATTGGAAATGTTCTTTCTAAAAACCTCATAGCGAACTCTGTCCTGATTCTACAAATACAAGTGTTCATTAATAAACAAAACAAAGAAAAGCAAAACAAATTTAGAACAGATTGGTGTTTTACTGCATTAAGAAATAAACCAACGAATAAAGAATGAAATAATATAAATGTTTACAACAAACCAGTTATAGTTTCTGGGATTTCACAATCAATGGCCACTTTAATAGATACATCTTGCTTGTTCCGGTATAGATAAGTATTGATTAGTTCTTTGGTTTAAATATCTGAAATACTGCCGAACTAGTGACGTTACCTTTTCTGTTTTATCCACAGTTTTTACTCCATGTTGTTGTTTTTTTAAGCCATTGTGAGACACAGTGGTGAAACCTTAAACTGCTGCTGCAAAGTAACTCAAGGAGTTGTTGCTAAGTAGCCAAAGAGTGAGTTGTTGCTAGGTAACCAAGGAGTGAGTGAGTTAGTTGATGCCACTAACCTAGCTTGGCTGGCTGTGAGAGGTTGAGCGACTAAAGCCTTTCCTCTGCCTACAACCCCAAGAATTCTTTGTGGTTCAGTGAAATTATTGAAAATTTAATCAGATGTAGCCTACTACCCGTTGATATTGATCACATGTCAATCATGATATATGTTGTTATTGATTTGTTGTCCACCCCTTTCTTAATGTTTCTTGACAAAGACAACACAATGTTTCAGAAACATTCCTCAGACATTATGGTTCATATTTCCACAATAGCATCACACACTTACTGCAGATTCGTACACAGTAGTCATAAACAGAAAGAAAGGTCAGCAATAATACTCCCACACCATTATCCCACCTCCGCCGACCTGAAAGGCAGGATGGATTCATACTTTATTTAGTTTATGCCACATTTTGAATGTCACGGCAGAAACAAAAACTCATCACAGTAGGTTGTGCTGTCAGGTCAGCTCCACTGTCCCTGTGGCACTTCTCTTTGTATCCTATAGCAATAACCTGGAGTTCAATTTGAGATGTATTCTGAAAGGGGACTGAAGGTGAACTCTAAAAACATATATATATATATAGTTTCTGTTGCCGCATGGCTGAACTTTGACTCCTGTGTGATGTTTTTAATGTTTTATCCGTGACACAGAGCCCCAACCGAAAAGGATCATAAACAAAAACTACATATAGAGGAAGGTAGGAAAAAAGTTTAATTTATTTGATTTGTTCTGACTTTTAAACAGGTTGTGCTAAGATTGTATTTGGGCACAAAGCAGGTAAAAGATGTTTAAAAGTTAAGTCTTCTTTTTTTTGAAAAACACAAAATTTGGGCAAAGTCTCTGTTTGACAGTAAGTAAGTAACTACAGGTCACCTCAGGGCAGCTGTGTCTGCAATCCAGTAGTTTCCGTCATCAAGGTGTAAATGTGAATGGGAATGACTGATTTCATTGGAAAGTGCTCATCCCTAATAAATAGGGGTGAGCATTTATTGTGTTAAATTTCTTACATTTTTATTTATTGTTGTCATGATCAATTCCAATTAACGATGTTTTAAAACCCTAAAACTGCCCATAATGTCGGGATTATTATTTTTACCATATTCTCCACTGTTTCTTCATTGATAGAATCGGTAAATATCAATCAATTTGAAATATGATTAAATGCAGTACTGTGTGCTGTTTAGCAGTACAAACCACACTTATTTATGTGACTGGTGTCCTAAAGACACGTATTACAAATGGATATATTTTCTAGAGCACTATTTGTGTTTGTGTGTTTATGATTGTGTACCATGCAGTCACACCAATACGGTTACCAAAACAGAAGCAATAAATAGTTCCCCTACTAATAGAGCTCTACATGAGATTCATGTCATTTAATAAGTAAATAAGTAGAACATAAATCACAGTTAAGTTATACATAGTAAAAAAAACAGCTATTAAACACTCGAAACAATCTTGAGTCAAAAGCCTTGTAGAACAAACCAATTTTAAATTGCTTTTGAAAATCCTCCACAGACTCAGCAAAGCGAAGCTGCTGGTTCAAGCTGTTCCACAGTTTAGGAGCCACAGACTGACAGACCCTGTGCCCCTTCGTTTGTAGCAGAGTACGTGGAACAGCAAGGAGACTCTGGGCTTGGCACCAAAAGCCACAAGCAGCAGAGTGTTTGGTTAGAAGCTGACACAAATAATCAGGAGACTAAGAAACCAGAACTTCTACATTTTAAAATCCACCAGGAGACAGGGTAAAGAGTGTAAGACCAAGGGTTTATATGTTTAGTAGATTTAGTAAATAAATCCGCATGGATTCTGAATAGCTTACAGATGTAAAATTGATTATTTGTCCTGATTGGTAAAAAGAGCATTACAGTGGTCCTAAAACAATGAAATAAATAGATTAATACTACTCTCAAGATCTGCTTGGAAGATCATGTATTGTGTACAGGAAATGTTTTCTAAATGAAAGAAACAGGAATGAGATAATTTGATAATTTTACCAAACAAAAGTATATATTTTTAAAGTATTCTTAGATTTGATTTGTCTTGACAAAAGTTTACAGATGTATCCCGAACCCTGGATCCATATGGTTCAGTCTATTTCTGAACTTACTTCTTTTCCCCATGTTGCATTTCAGAGGCTTTCTGTCTGCACCCATCAAAACATTTTGGAGAACAGAGAGAAGAGACGTCTCACTATATGCAGCCTTGTTACCACAAATAACCGAAATGCCCTGCACCTGTCTCTGAACCCAAGACACAGGCTTCCACTTAAAGACACAGGTCAAAAGTCATCTTTAGAATCACTCTTATTTAAATCTTAATGAATTGCAAAAAGATTTCATCCTCCTCTCTACATGGTAAATGCCATTTGTAATGATAACTCAACCCCGTCTAGTGCAGTTGAATCCCCAGTTTAGTTTCCTAAAACATGACTTAAATCATTTATGGACTTCTTTTAAACCTCAGTCAAAATATATGTGATGTGACTAGATGTCAAGTATTAGATGTGATAGTTTTTGACTTGAAAATCTGATGCGGTTGGAGACGAATGGAGCTTTCCTGTTCAACTCAGTTTAGAAAAAATAAGCATGGTATGAGTTTTAAAGTTTTATTTGTGGTTAGTGTTTACTGTTTGTTACACCCACACATAAGGTACCCCACAGTGACACCTGCTGATGCCACTGTGCAGCCGAGTTTATTGGTACCAAATGATGGAGCTGAGACAGGCATGTGGTGAATTTGGCAAAAAGGCTGCTTTACATTTACTTTGTGTTGTGCCACTGATGTCAAACAAAGAACTGAGATCTAACAGCACATATTTAGAGACAAGTCAACTATCAGACGGCATGAGAAGATCATTGATAATATATCAAGTGCTTTTAAGCTTCCCTATCAGTCTCTCAAGATCCTTTTTGATCTTTCTTTTGCAATTTATATGCAAACAACAACCAATCTGCAGCGCGCTTTTCAGGCATCGTAGGAACAAAAATTAACACATATGTGATTAGCCACAACAAAACCAGGAAAAAGTCTCCCAGGGGACAGTTTGAGTTATTTATAGGTCCTGAAACTGTGGATAATAAGCTTTCTAATTATGTCAAACTCACTGAGATGAAACAAAAACTATAACCATTTGAATGTTGGCACTCTGTGAACAAGATTAGTGAGAAAACTGGCCTCAGACTTTCAGAAGAATAATTTCCAAACTTGATAAGGTAACTGGGGATGTTAGGAAAACATTACTATGCAATAACTTCAGACCCCGCATTAGCAAAGGTGAGCTTTTGTCTGACTTATCTAGTTAGAATTATATAGTTTTTAGAAGTTTCAGAAGTTTTGTCCCCTTTTCTAATAAGACCTTGAGCTTCTCTGTTTTGAGCTTTTGGCATAGAGTCATTTACGAACCCTGAAATTCAGAGGAATTAAACCACACAGGATTTTTGACAATATAAACTTCACTTTTTAACAATTGTTATCTCTGAAGTAAGGATGTACACATGTGCATCCTTACATGTGTCCTATTACTCAGATGTTTTACCACTCTCTTTCTGCTACTAAATAATTAATCCGTGTGTTGTAGAAATCTCAGAAAATTAGGATTTTTGTGGGGGGGGTTTTCTGCTCTGTCTCTTATGAATTATACAACTTTTAGGGTTTTTTTATAACTAAATGACCTGTACTGTTACACCCATGTGTATAAATCTTAAGACGTGTAAGAGGATTTTAAGGGATTACATGTAATACAGCAAATTAAATCTCATCGTAGTAGTGGAATAGAATAATTCCAGTTTATTTGTCTAAGGAAATTTCAATACATTTTTATCAACCCAGTCAGATATATAATAGCAAAAATTGGGTCATTTGTTGCTGAAAGTCAGTCTAACTCCTATGAGAGCCAGTTGTCCTGTTCAGCCTTAACTTGTGCAGATTGTCCCTGTGGGAGATGCTTCCATTGGTTTCTATCACTAACACTTCAAAAAAAAAAAAAAAAATTCATGAAATCACCATTCCTTAAAGACAAACATTGGAGTTACTTGTGAGACAAAATGTAAATGTAACTTGTATTACTGTACCCAGTTATTTGCTTCACATTTCATAAGTAAAGGAAGATATGTTGCCTTAATTCAGTGCTCCACTATCTAGTATACATGGTTCACACAGCGGTTAAACTCAGGTGATACAGATTACTTATTTATTTATTTATTTCAGAATTTAAAAGAATAGAGACACCATATACATCTCACAGAGATTCTACTGCTGCAGAATTTGTGCAGGATGTCACAGCACTGACCCTATTACTTTTTCATCCTTGCAATTGCACTGAGAGAAACTCACTGACCCCAGCATGCCAAAATCTCTAAGTGGCTCCAACTCTGACTGACCTATCTTCACATTAATTTAGCTAATTACTCAGCATAGAGCATTGACCTTTCATTCCCATATAGTAAGGTGATCATGAAGAGGCACAACAATAGATTCATAGCCCATCCTAACACAGCCACACACTGTGACTTTTTCACACCCTTCATACAAAGGCAAACAAAAAAAAATCAACATGCACATTTCAGAGACATGGAAGTTCCTCCTTTAGACATGTTATGTTTTTCAAATGAACCAACAGACTCATAAGACAGCCTACCTTTACTGAAAATATTTCCCAAAGCTGACCTGCTGTCTTTTCTTAACACAATCTTTTGTGCCTGTAAATCAGACAGCATTCTTTGTTCTTGTGACTTGGACATGCAGTACTATGAAATGTTAGGAACTGAGGTTGCCAAGGCACAGAGGGATTAATGTCACACAGAAGGCCAGGTGTACAGATCCATCTTCTCCGGAGAGGAGTACTCTCCGACAGGTGGATGAATGCACACTGAATAAGTCAATTATTTTGCATAATTGATCCCATGAATGATGTATAATGAAGTCAATACGGTGTAAGCAATAAGCTGTAGTGTGTGATTGGTTGTCTAAACACAATGGTGCTTTTTCCAGAGACAATGAAGGTAAATGAAAATGATAGCATTTGGAAAGTGAAGGCATTTAGAGAAGATAAACCAGGAAATAACTAAATAGTTTCTCGCTTTGCCAGCGATAGATCAAACCATTCTGTTTGTTAATATGACTTGAACATTATGAGCATTATATGTACTTTAAAAACAAAAGTATGTTTGTTCCCAACAGTAAGAAAAATCTGGCACTACTGATGAGATTTTTCCTGACATTGAGATAAATTTTGAAAATATTTGCGAGGTAACGTTAGAAAATATGGCCAAATCAAGAAACGACATGCTATCAAACCCCCCAATGAAAAACTGAATGCAACAATTAATAATGTGCAGACTTATGCAGCCTGGTTATAGCAGCTTTTTGTTTTTATTATTTTCTCCCAAATAGATCATTTCAGTGAACTCAGACACAAGACATGCATTAATTAAGATATGAAGAGTTGCATTTTTCCATCATAGCTTACACTTTTATTGTGGTTATAGGCCAGTCAATATACTCCTGTCATACTATTTATGAATTTGTGTACAGTAGAGGAATCCTGTGAGTATTGCGTTTCATTTGAGCCCTTATTGATGACTGTATGTCGAAGCATAGATGAGTTACAGCAGTTTGAAATATGTATGTCAGATGTCTTCACTGTGATCTATGTGGAGGTTTCAGATGGATCAATATGGATAATGACTGGACATAAACAGAAACCTGTCTAGAAATGTCTTTTAATCAAATTTCAAATATAAGTAAATAAGACTTCCCTCTAGAGTGTTATTTTATTTTAAGTGCATACCTTCACTGAATACCTTGTAGTAACTTAAAAATAAACAAGAAAAATCCAGGCGAGACAAAAATGTTTTCATTTGTTAAGAGCATTTTTATAGCTACAAACTCACCTGAAGAACATTTCCATGATTAAAGGACTAATGTTTCAGCAAGATCTAGAGAAACTCATCCATGTTTTATCTTCAGTCACATTGGTTACTGCAACAGTCTCCTCACAGGTCTGCCTAAAAAAATCCTCCAGCTGCAGCCGATTCAGAACGCTGCTGCTGCTGTTCTGACTAAAACCAGGAATATAGAGCAAATCACACCAATTCTAAAGTCCCTACACTGGCTCCCTGTAGCTCAGAGAATAGACTTTAAAATACTGTTGCTAGTTTATAAATCACTGAACAGCTTAGCACCACAATTCATTAAAGTTCTGCTGTTGTCATAGCAACCTTCCAGACCTCTCAGGTCTTCTGGTTCTGGTTCTGGTCCTGGTTCTGCTCTTCATCCCCAGAACCAGAACCAAACATGGAGAAGCAGCATTCAGCTTCATGCGTCACAAATCTGGAACAAACTTCCTGAAAACTGTAAAACTGCTGAAACACTGAGTTCCTTTATATCTTGTTGAAAACCCCACCTATTTAGAGTTTCTTTTGAAACATAATAAATGAAACATTAACCAAGATGTTGATGTGTAATGACAGCACTTGGAAAAATGCAATGAGAAAAATGAAATGTTTTAGTTGTTGATTTTTTAGTTATGATGCAAAG
Organism: Brachyrhaphis terrabensis; assembly: GCA_903067065.1. Lineage (NCBI taxonomy): Eukaryota > Metazoa > Chordata > Actinopteri > Cyprinodontiformes > Poeciliidae > Brachyrhaphis > Brachyrhaphis terrabensis. Next base: position 73,656 of record CAEGAG010247716.1, read on the forward strand.
CACTTTGAGCTGCCTTGTTCCCGAAATGTGCTATTCAAAATATATTTGATTTATTGAACTGCATGCTAATTACGGATACATCTCCAACTGTGTCTGTCGGAGATGTATCTGTAATCTCAACTGTCACCCTCTGGAGATCACGTACTCCACAGGGTTCAATTTGTGTATGCTCTTTCAGGCTCTTTCAGGCATCTTTTGTGATTTTGCTGTCACTATTTAACAGGTCATGAGGTGTACTCTTTTACATGCTTTATGTACAAGTCCACTTTACTTTATAGGTCCAGAAAACAGAACACATCTACTGTTAATACACTAAGTCACAAAACCAATTATTCATGTCAACTTTAAGTCAGATATTCAGAATTCAAATATTACCAGACAGAGGAGCCATGGTGTTCAACTCTCAGAGAGACGAGCATTATTCAGCAGGCTTCATATATTATACATCCCTGTATGTGTTATATCTTCGGTTGCCTTCTAACCTAGTTTACTCTGCCTGTGGTGTGCGTAACTGCTTGTATATGCATTACTGAATACAAAAAGGAAGCAGTGCATCTGTTACCGCTATCCAGAAAACCCACAGCAAAAGCAGCTGTCAGTATATTATCTACATACATGAGTATCTATATACATGTCTTCGTTTTGTGTGGCATTGTTATTGTCTGACTGTATGTTTAACTCTTGACACATCAAGCTTGTTATGGCTGTGGTTGACCACACCTAAAGCTTTTATGGACCAAGTGATTCACATTGTTTGGGTGTATATTTCCCCCTCAGAACATAGAATTTCACATGCATATTCTGCCTGAAAACAGATTTTTGTTTTGGGAATATAGCTACTGAAGAGATTGCACTTACTAGGCACTTTATTTGTTCAATTTGTTGTTAAACAAAAAATGAATTAGCCACGTCAGCAGCTTACTGCATTTAGGGATCTACGTATAAAGTACACATAAAGTTAAATTCCATAAATTTTTTAATCATAATTTTTTAATTGTATATGTTTTTAACATTACTCAGCAGACTTTATATATCTAATGTCAAATGTTTTTCTATCATTATTATAAAATACAAGTTAAAATAAGTTATTGTAATGTCATTTGCCATGCTCATCTTTCTGATTGGTTGCAAGTCAAATTTCTCAATCTGCTTTGCTCCTCAAGCTAGCGTAGCAAACAGGAAAAGGAAAAGTATGTTTCTGACCAAAAAAAATTAAAACAGGAACCATTTTAGCTCCACGCCATTATTGCTATTTGGTTCACCTGCAAATAAACATCTATATCATGTATAGCACTTCTGGATAGATGCAAACCGCATTTCGTTGCTTGTATTTGTGACAGTGCAATGACAATAAAGTTGAATTCTATTTTATTATATTCTATTCAGCAGTCCTGAAGTGGAGGACACTGATGAAAAAAATACTAAAACCTTTGGTGAAGATGACAGAGTACTGGGGCCACACTAAGAAATAAAAATAAATAAATAAAATTACAAGAATAAACTCATAAAATTACCAGAATTAAGTCATGATATTGCAACTTTATTCTGGTAATATTATTACTTTACTATCAAAATATTATGACTTTACTATGACATTATTCTCATATTATTTCCACTTTATTCTTGTACAACTTTATTCTCGTAATTTTATTTGTAAATTTTTTATTAGTATGGCCCTAATACTCCATTATAGTTGGAACTGTGAGAAAGAAATACAATTTTATGTGGGATAAGATACAATATTACATATGTTTTAATAATCAAAAGAAGGGATTGAGGTGAAAATGTACTGTCAGGTAATATATTATAACATGAACAGATTAATAAAGTCATTATATACATTACCTGATGATAAAATGTTCCAACCCAGAACTCATGGCCAACTGAAACCCAAAGGTTTGAGGTAGCATTTATGCTAAATGAACATAATAATTATTAATAGTGATTTTCAAAGGGGGCCCCAGCCAGATGCCGATGCTGTTTGGGGGACCGTAGCATGGGAGGTTTGGGAACCCCAGGTCTATGTATCTGTGAGACCTCCTCTGTGTCTGCTCTGCTTTATAACTGACTGTTAGATGATCAAGGAAGTGCCTGTAAAACATATTGCGCCCACTGAGAGCGTTGTAGCCGAGCCTGTTCTTTGAAAAACACCCGTCGATAATCTGCAGGAGCGGGTTCAATTCAGAACATTTTTTGTTTCTTTTGTCAGTCCTGGATAGTTCGGACTCTTCAGCCACTACAGTGTTTTTTATCTGATAAAACATTTATGTAGATGCAGCCCTAACAAATGCACTAAAACTCCACATTTAAGACAAGGATTCTGCTATCAAGGTCAAATCCACTCATTTACACACATGTGAGAAAGTCTCTCTTTTAACACAGCAGGAGCATTCAGTGTTCTGCTTCTCAATGTCTTTCACCTACTTTCTCTGTCGTTCTTTCTCACGCACGCACACGCTCACATATATACTTGCGTGTCTAGCTTTTTTTTCAAGCAGCCAACTAGTTGGGTGCCCTTTGCCGACTGCAGCACAGCATGAGCGGAGCCCTGCTGACTCGGCCTCTGTTGATCAATCAACACCTACTAATGGGGAAGGAGATGAAAGAGAGAGAGAAGGAGATGTGGATGGAGGGAAAATGGAGAAAATATATAGACAGGGGATGGATGGGCGGGGGGGGCTTATATGGGATGTAGGGGCCAGTAATAAGATCGCTGTATCAGGGCTGTTTAACCCAAATGCAGGAAATGACACAATCTCAATTCATGGCCTGCATATTGAACTCATTACTGTGGATCACCAGCAGGAAAAATGGGTCTTCAAAAGCGCATATATTTTTCATGTGGTGTTAACATGAGATTGTATTAGGACAGCTCTCGGATGTTTGTGTGAATGAGGGGTGGCCCAGCATTCATTCCTCCATTTTTTAGCTTTTGTTTGCCCAGGCTTCCTGTGGCTCTTTTGAAGTATTTCCATGGGCATTGTTGCATTCAGCACTCATTTTAAGTGTAGTTTGGAGGTTCATGCTAACATTTTGTTCTTTTTTGTGTTTGCAAAGCCCAACTACAATTCACATGTGACTTATATTAAAAAATCCACCAAATTGAATGGAGGGAAATAGATAGATAGATAGATAGATAGATAGATAGATAGATAGATAGATAGATAGATAGATAGATAGATAGATAGATAGA
>CAEGAG010247720.1:0-66016 GCA_903067065.1 Brachyrhaphis terrabensis
GGGGGGGGGGGGGGGGGGGGGGGGGGGGGGGACCTCCTCGTGGGAGGAGGGGGGGGGGGGGGGAAAGGGGGGGGGGGGTGGGGGGGGGGGGGGGGGGGGGGGGGGGGGCGATGCACGCTGCCTCGCATCGGTGACGACTGGGTGAGTCTACTCTTTAATATTATTATTATTGTTATTACATGATTGGCTTGTCGCTGAAGTGAGTAAAAACAACAAGCCGACCGTTCTGTTTTCCGTTCTCATGAACAGTTCACCGTATACCATTGAGAATCGTATCCCCGAGTTTTAACGTTAGAGCGTGAGTGGCCACCAGAGAGACGTGTTGATGTGAAGAAGAAGAAGAAGAAGAAGAAGAAGAGAGAGAGACAAAAAAAAAACAGATTAGAGCGAAAGTGTTGACTTCCAGCGAGTTGATTGCAATTCTTCGTGATTAACGCGCCTCTGTATTCGTGCTCCATCTAGTCCACAACCTTGCTGCTCGGATGCAACACCAACTCCGCGTCCGTCGATGTGTAGAGTATAACGGCTATGTTTACAGCATCACTCCGAGGGGGAGAAACATCTCCACTGTAGGCTATCTGCTACTGCATTTCTTTGACGACTCACTGTAATTTGTGAAACAGAAAGGAACACTCTGCTCCGCCGTCTAATTGAGATGCCGGTCATCCAATGTGTTGCATCGCCTCAGACAGAAAGAAAAACTCATCACAGATTCAGGATTATCTCAGGGAGAAACTGAGATTGGTGATCGTCATTTACCAAAAGTCTACTTTTTATGCGTCTCTCTCTTTGTGTGTGTGCGTGTGTGTATGTGATTATGATTGGGGGGAGTGGGAGGTGGGATGCAGTCGTGCGCGTTTTGAAGTTGCGCTACTTCTTTAACCACAGGAAGGCTCACATTACACCGAGTGCACGCACAAACTTGCCCACTTTGCGGATATCAGCGCGTTTTGGCAACAAGTGTCAACTTTGTGGGAAAGCAATCCAATCGTGGCCAATGTTTAGAGCCTTAAAGCCCCGAACAGGAACGATTGAACACGTATGGCTTTTATTTATGTATGTATTTTAACATTTTTGGTGGGTTTTCCTTTTTCACCAGTTTGACTGCATACACCTTGTTTTATGAATTTATACTCTACTGGGATCGCAGATAGAGCTGGTTTCAGCACCTCGGACAGCTCAGAGTATTTTTGGACCATGGAGAGTACTCTCCCTTTTATTTGCTAATCATTGTTTGATGTAAGGGTGTACCTAAAACTGAGCGCTTAGATGCACTGGTTGTAAGAATCAATAGTAGCAATAACGAGGATGACAGAATGATTGTAATAATTTAAAAAATGAATGTAAGAAAGTTTTGTGACTCTTTTTTTCCTCCTATATATGAATGTGGTGTGGTAAGCGTGTGTGAGCAAATGGTCCAGTCTGCTGGTCCACGTCCATCCAAAGGCCCCTCCAAATGCGGCTGTGTAGATCCTCAATACACACCACCTTCATGATCAAACCGATCTTCATAAACCAGTTATGCATATTCAATGTTTTGGTATTCTCAGTTAAGGCCTTTATTTTCTTATTCTGGACAAATACCTTGAATTAATCCAAGTAATTCAGACCTTTTTGCGTAGGTAGCTAAGACTAAAATAGCCCACTTTAGTGTGATGACCTTTACATGAGAGGTCATAAAGGGTAGGAAATGTATTTTGCACAGTAACAAAATGATTGAAATAAGGAGGGGGTTTTTTTACGCCGTGTTTTGAAAGTCATTAAAATGATAAAAGAAAAAAAAATGTGAGGTATATAACTTATAGCAACAAAAGGGACAACAATAAGGGTAAAAAAAAATGTAATCAAAAGTATAACACAGCATGTTAATAGTTTAAAAGAAGCATTTATAACATATTGCATAGATTAAATGTTTAATTAGAAATTTTTAAAGATGTGACAAAGTGTAAACCACTGTGATTTTTCCATTAGTAGCAAAAACCAGCCGATGTATTTCAGGATGTGGGGTTGCACCTAAATATTTTTCATAAAAAGGTGTTAACAGTAGCTATATTGGGGATTTATTTGATTTGTAGCAACATGTTCAGTATGTTGGAAGTTTTATTTTTGGTTTGCTTGCGTTGTGATGGTTGTTGTAAAGCTGAAGTTTGACTTTCATTCTTAAAAATACCTGTAGTAAATCTGGAGATGTGCGAGTTATGTGTGTGTGTGGGGTTTTTTTTGGTTTGTTTGTTTGTATTAATGCATTCCTCTTTAAACCTTTAATTTAATTTACCGCTTTTAAAAATAGTTGCGTTTTAAAGCCAATCGGGGGAGTTTAGAGCAAATCTTTATCTGTCTCTGCCATTTTTGCTAGAATAAGCGAAGCAGTTGCTGAATCAGTAAATGCAGTTCACTTCAGATTGCTAACAATTAGCAGAATAAAACATGTCGCATGAGCTTTAATAAAACTGCCACAAGACTCGCCAGTCCAGTGTTGAAATTCTTTCAATTGGCCTTTCTTTAAAGTGAGTATCTTGAATGTAGAGATGCAACCTTTCCACACAATTTATTTGTCAGCGAGAACTACGTGCTGCTGGTGTTATCTGTAGAAAAAAAAACACGATTCAAAGATGTTGTTCGTATCATGGTGGCTAAAGATTCAACAGAAAACAAAATGGTTGTTTGACTGCATGGGTGACACCAAAGTCCCAAACAGGTAGAGGGTGCGTGGATCTCATTTAACATTTTATGCAAATTTTGGTTTTTGTTCAATTTTAGTCTTCCTGTTGTAGGTTGGCAGCGTCTGTTTTCATCTATTTCATTAATGAAAAATGAAAAAGAGAAAGTGTGCTGCTGTGGAGGACATTGATAATGTTTAGTAGTGCTTCAGTGTGATCTCAGCTTTCGAAACGAATCTCGGTTTTCTTCCACAGCAGCACAGAGTCTATTGGACACATAAAAAAGTAGCAAGATTGTGTTCTATTTGGTGACTGCACACAAAAATAAAACAACAATGTCACATCAGTCAAGATGCTGACTTATGTAGAGCAGAACAAAATGGAAGACGTCTCCATAAACAAAGTCTCACATCACAACATTTGATCCACTCACCCTCTACATTTCAAATCTGAAAAAGTGGAATAGTTAACAGCTTTTAAACATAGACTGTGTTTTTATGTGTACAAGTCAATAAAGAACATTTGATTGTAGTTCATTCTTAAATCATATATGAACAAAACAAGTTCATTCTGTGGTATTCAATAGGAAATCAGAGACCCTCTCCAGAAGACATCAAATGTATCTATAATTATGTAAAAGTCTGTTTTATGTATTATGTTTAGTCTGAGAAAGCAGTGGCAAGAAGCTTTGAGGGATACAACCATAAAGTTTTGTGTTCCTTTTCAAACTTGATCTGACTTGAGAAGTTATGTGCCTCAAAGTACATACATTACCCGAATGTGCTTACTGATACATGAAGGATAAGCGAGTCTTGATTGCTTGAGTCCACCTGTCTTACAGGTCGCTGTAGATTTATTCAAAGTTTCTCTTCTTCCCGCCAGATTCTAAGGACACTGCCTCTGGAAAACAGAACAGAAATCTCAAACATTTGTCCTCTGTGGGTCTTTTTGCGGTCTGGGCTTGCTGTTCCAAAGCCAGTAGCCAGGAAGCCCTTACCCCAAAAAGTATCTGCAGTGGATACTGGCATCTGAAACAGACGTCCTTCCTCCTCGCTGATGAATCATCACTTATCTCACTCCATCTCAGATTCTTTGGCTGTGAGGAAGCTGTTGGTTCTAAAAAAAGACTTGACGAAAGAGGGTGTGGCTTTTGATAAGCATATGATGTGGTAAATAATATAATATAATATAATAAATCTGAAATGTGTAATTAAGATACAGCTGAAGATTCACTATCTAGAGAAACTAACACGAGAGAAATTTCATTGAAAAGAATCCAAATAGTTATTAAGACATAAAGGCAACTAGCTTCACCTTTTTTTCTTTTCTTTTTTCTTTTTCAGACATAACTCTGGTTCATTTGCCTTGTTTGTTTATTATGGTGCAAATATTTAAAACACTGTCCATTTAGAGCAGGGGTGGGCAACTCCAGGCCTCGAGGGCCGGTCTGCAACTTTTCGATGTGTCTCTACTTCAATCCACCTGAGTCAAATAATGAGGTCATTAGCAGGACTCTGGACAACCTGACTGCACTTGGGAGGTGATTCAGCTATTGGATTCAAGTGTGTTGGACCAGGGAGACATCTAAGAGTTGCAGGACACCGGCCCTCAAGGATCAGGATTGGCCACCCCTGATTTAGAGATTACCAATGCATGTGGTCCACATTTTTAGTATCCAGTCTATTTGATTCAGATCAGAAAGCCACTGTAAAGAGTGACTGTTTTCTCTCTCTAAAATACACTGCAACCTCAAACACATGGCAAAATATTAACAGAAGCCCCCCTTTTGAAAGCCCACAAACAGGATGCAGTGAATGAAAAAACGGAGGGAAAATGGACGCGTTGCTTGAAGCCTTTGATGTACTATGTGTTACAGTAATGCGATTATTTATCCAAAGCCATGAGCCTTGACAGTGGAGTTTATGTACATCAAAACCACAGGCACTTTTTGTGCTTTGACAAAGACTTGGTGACGTCATTGCTCACAGAGCATTAACATGCTCTGTATAAACACTGCACACAAGCAGCAACGGTATTCTTTTACAGGAAACACAATTAGGAGCAGAAAATGGGTTATATTACATAGATCAGCTGGTACTCGTCATTGCAATGCTTTCTCTTTTTATATGTTTGCATCATGTGACTGTTTTCTGTTTGAGCCGTTCTATTAAATCAAGCACCTTTAGGAGAAATCTTAAGAGTTTACACACCTTACAAGATTTCGAATCTTACGTTAAAAAGAGAAACTCCCAACTTCCCTCACAAAAAAAAATAATAATACAATACACACCCTTTTTCTGAATGAGAAAGACCAGGTGCAGGTGGAATATTTTTTTACATCATGTCTGGGTGCCTGCAGCCACCAATAGCCAAACAAGTTCTTCTAACTGGAGCCGGATATTCCCAGTTTAAACACACAACCTCTATTTGTGTGTCACACATCGCCCCAGGAAATAGGGCAATGACTCATCCATGTCATCAGATAGAAACGTGGGGTGTGGATGCACTTTTGCTCTTCTTCCTCTTGTAACAGAGTAAATTGATTTTGTAACCACAGGCAAAAGACAGAGGTTTCTCTCCACTTATTTTGTCTCCTAGTTTTGCTGAATATCTTTTTTTTCTTTATCAATGGCTTCTTATTTCACAAAATAGTTGCCACAATACAACCTTTCTATTTTCCAAAAGATTTTGATTGTCTTACTAATAAAGAAGACATAGACATAGCTGAGAATTAATCTAATTACAAGTGAGAACGCAGACTCCAGGTAACACCTCAGACTTGCTTGAGATGTGCAGAAATCCAAAGTAAATTTCCCAGATACCTCAAGGCCTTTGGTTAAAGCAGTGAGATATTCTAAACGGTGGAAGAAAAAAAAAAATCATAAGAACTGGGGGGGGTGGAGATGCTGTGGAGCACAGAGACAGTTTTGCGAGAAAAACCTGTCAATCTCTGAGTGAATATAGCCCTCCAGAGGATTTATTTGGTACTGCAACCATGAAAAAGTTATGCATACGTCACAAATACAAACATAAAACCAGAACAACTGCAATGGTGTCTGCTAAATGTTAGAAATGCCACCTAGAAATATATCGTGAAAGTCTGTTTATTAAAATATTTATTATTGTTTCCTCACTGCGATGTATTTTGTTGCAAAGCTATAATGTTGGTGCTGCATCTGAACTATGATAAAAGGTTTGGACAAAAAATTCAATAACAGAAAGCCCTTTGTCATTGCCAGAATGTTAAATACTGTGGCACATGAGTTCAGAATGTTAGTCTTGTATCATGAAAAAAATATATATATTTGGGAAACTGTATTATCTCCTGATGGCAAAGTTGTGCAATCTTACCCAATGTGAATGCAAACTCATTGTTGTCCATCCCACTGAGTCAACCCACTGCTTCCGAAAAGAAATCAGATACCGGACACTCCAGTTATAAAGGAAAACAAGTATTGACAAGTGTTGAAAGGTAAAGCAGATCACAACTAAGTACCGCTTTCATAAATTTAGTTATGTGTAAAAAGTGGAGTGATCCAGAAGAAGTATTAAAAACATTCAAAAGATGGAGGGAGAAGAACATAGATGCAAAACGGAAGAGGAAGAGGATTGGCACTCCGCTTAACCCCCAAATCACTACCACCTCAACAATGATGGGAAAATCATGGTTTGGCCCCATTATTTAGCATTTAGTACTGGCAGACTTTATATAACTGAAATAAGAATGACTGTGACATTAAAGATTTGGAAGACGCATTTTTTCTCCAAGCCAGATGTTAGTGGGGATTATATCTTTTTGTGGATTCATATCCAGTTATTCTTTTCCAACCACAGTGATTTCCTGAGAAAGGTAAATGAGGGGTCAGTGTGAACTGGCCCTCTGCCATGTCGTCTTACTGGAATGGATTAAATCCTGCCTTCCAATAAATATCTCCTCCCAGTTTCCATTTTTTCCACACTGAGTATTTCCTTGTGTCTGTTACGTCACATAAAAATGAGTTATTGTGTAAGAGGTCTTTGTCTGGGAGTTCTGATGTTTTTTTTGTTTTCTTTTTCCCCCCATAAAAACAGTTGTGAACTTATTGAAATTTCTGCTCGCCTCTTTTCACATGGAGGATTCAAAGAGCAAATGTTTTCCTAAATTAAAAATGAACTTAGAATATGCTAAAATAATTATTCTAACTTTGAAAATGTGGAAAAGATCCAATCTTCAATGACCACGATGGTCTAACCTTGTCAACAGTTAGAGTTGTAACAGGTCTTGCAAAATAGCTCAACTGTCTTAGATAGTAGGTTGCTATGTGAAGTCTTCACAATATCAGCTTAGCAACAGATATCTTGTTTAGTTGGAAAAAGCGGCTCATGTTGGGAATGCATGCAAATGCTGCCAAGCAGACATATTTCTTAGGAAAAACAAGAACAACTGACAGCACATTTTCAATCTAGTTTCACTTTTGCCTTTGGTGTGTTTTTATAATTGAAGCAATTCTCTTTAAAATATGACAATGATTGCAACCAATAATGTCTGCAAGATTTTGAAATGAATAATCAGCACCTTCCAAATGCAAGATTACCACTACTCTGCTCACTGAGCCACAGTTCCCACAATACTATTTACTTATTCCATATAATAAAATCTGATATACTCCACTTTCTAATATAATGCTGCAGTGTAGTCATGTTTTTCCAAAAATAAAAAAATACAGACTTCGACAATTCATTTCAAAATTTTTATATATAATGTAACATTTACCCAGTTCAATATATACACAAAACAAACAAATACAGTAAGTGGTTGAATAATCTTTTATCCTCTTTGATAGGAGCCTCTTAGCACCCCAAATTGTGAGTTCTTAATATCTGTTCCCTCAAGTAAACCAGTAAGTTCAATGGTTTGATTGGGCTTGGTGACATAAGGCTCCAGTTCTCTAACTCTATGTTCTTGAGCTAATGTTAAGGCCATGTGAAATTTGGAGGTCTGCAGCTATTAACTCTTCAGAAAGTATCCAACCTCTATAGCCACTCTGCACTTCAACGTCCCCAACAGTCAACAGTAGAACATGCACTAGCAAAGACGTTTCATTAAAGGATTAATTGCACTGGTGGAGTCCAATGCGTTGTAGAAATCATTTGCATTCTGAGGTGTTGAATTTTATATATCTGTGATCATAAAAGTGATTGAAATACCTGGATTCAATGATTTGGACAGGTGAGCAAATGCATTTCACAATATACCGTATGTAATAATGCTTTAGATTTTTTGTTCCATTCTTCTAACCGATACAGTAGCACAATGAGATGCTTTTGCTCTTCTGCAACCTCCCTGCAAACAACGGCTTTGATGAGCAAATCCTTGGAAAACCCTAATAAAACAGGTGAATTTTACTTCTCATTCGTCAGTTTTTTTCTATAATTGATGAGTTACGTGAGCCTGTGAATACTAAAATGAAACAAGGTGTTTTAACCAGCTACTTAACGGGTGTTTGCAATTACACAACTGCCCCTTTTCATGTCGTGTCTCTTTTCAGATGTTTTTAAATATCTTGCTTCACCTGTATGTCAAATTACAAGTGGTAAAATTATATGTTGTGGTCTAATTTTTTAGATCACAAAAAACAGCCATTTTAACAGGTTTGTGTACAATTTCACTTTGACCTTTATCACCTTTATGACCACTGGTGCGTCACTTGATCATATCCTTCCCTACCCTGTCTGCACATTTTCCAGTAAATTGCAATGACATAATAAAGCAAAACTACACAAATCACAGGATGTGTGTGGGTTCCGAAAAACTGAGTCAGTGCTTCGATACCAAGAAAACTGTTGTGCTCTAAGTTTTGAGTCAGGAATTGCTGATTAACCTAGCAGGATCACAGTCAAGTTTGAGCCAAAGGGGGAAGAGGTATGAGGGGAAAAGACCCATGCAAGACCAGACAGGATTTATGACGGAAGCTGACTATTTAGATAAGATCTATAAAAGAAAAGGATGTGCTATCTCTTTCATTCACTTCCACTGGAGGAGAACCAGAAGTTGAAAAACAAAGGTAAGGAATATGACATGACCAAAGGGACTGTTTTTATCAGGAAAAATTTAATTTTAAGCACTTTATATTTAACTTGGATTTAAATTGCACCCAGAAAACAGAACAATGAAAATTAAATGCCAAAATGTAAGCAGGTAAAAACATTAGTTTCTTTGGAGATTAATTAATCTATTGTTTGTAACGTCTTTGCATGATTTTTTCCAGTTCATTTTTCAAGATGTGCATCCCTCTGGCCCTGTTGTTCATCTCTCTAATGGCAGCTCCTGAGTTCTCAAGTCTTCCAACAAAGACCGACTCCATCAGAAACAACATACACAACATAGTAAACATTGCTCAGATAACTCTGGTCCACATAAACAAACTAAAGAATAAGGTATGATTAGTGCTTCAAGCATTAGAAGTTTTAAATGGGTTTCTATGAGCAAGATTACTTTACCCCATTAGAAATGGCAACCAAAAGCATCGTAACTAACATTTACTCGTATATTTTTCTATTCTCCTCTGTGGCAGACGCCCCTGCAGATAGAAGTCTCCACTCCACCCATGAATGGATTAACTGATATCAGCCTCTACCTTGGACATTTAGATGACGAGCTGCAGAGTCCCTTCACAAACCTCCTGAGTCAGATTCAAGCTGACGTTTCCAGCCTGGACTCAAGGGTGCGCTCTCTTGCCTTAATGTTGGACTGCCCCATCCAGGACAAACCGAGTGTGGAGCCCCGGGAGCTTTTGTTCCCTGACAGCCAGCACTATGTGACACTGGCAAAGGTGCAGCACTACCTGGAGAACCTCCCTTCAAATAAGGAGAAACTTAAGGTTTGCTGACAAATGCACATGGATTTCAAATGCAATATGCTGCAATGATGTCAATATCATTGCGGAGTGGTGTCTAAAAAATGTTTTTTTATTTTAAAATACAGTATATAGATTTTATATTTTCTATGAATAGATGTTTTGTTTTTTTTACAGACTGTTGATTATTTAATAGTTAAGCTAAAAATATATTTTATTTGAAGAAAATGTTTACATGAAAGTATATTTGTGGTTTAAAACATATAATAGCTTAAATTATTACACTGAATAAAGTATTTATCTATGAGTATGATTTGATTGTGAATTATTGATTTATTACAAATGGGATAATTACTGAAAGTGATGGCAAAAACTGTTGTAAGCAAAAGTGAAAAAGAAATGTGTTAAAAGTGGCACTTTATTTAAAGTGAAAAGTTAATGGTTATTAATGTAGTTATTTTTGTGGTGATTTTAGATTTGTTTTTAAAAGCATGGCTACTTTACGGTGCCTCACTAAAGTGAGACATTTTATTACCACCACAAAACTAGAAGTGCTTTATTAATGTTAGGTGATAAACAAATAAACAAATGCAGTATTGAATAGTCATCAACATGGTCTTCCTGTTATGAGGCTTTTGCAGCATGACTTCATTGTCTATTTGATTTCATTACAGGCACGGTAAATTACCATGCAGTCCAAGAGTAACTGTGTTGATCACAGAGACACAGGCATTTACACTGCTGTCATATTCAAGGGTTCCATGCATCTTAACCTCTCTATGGCATGAAGGCCAGAATGAAGTTTGCCAGAGAGAATATGAACAAAAAAAATCAACTTCTGGAATAATGTTCTTTAAACTGATGAATTGAAAAATAAATTACTTGGACATCATAAAAGAGGACAATTTCCATAAACCAAATACAGCCTACCAGAAAAAGAATCTCAACTGTAAAATGTGAGAGCGTCTGGAAAAAAAGCACTTTTTTAGTAGAACTGGGCCCTGTGACATGACAGTGACCAAAACATTAGAGTAAATTTACCAAGGACAGACTGTGTAAAAGGACATTTAAAGTCCTGTTTCCAGTCAAAGCAGGGACTTAGACCTCACTGAAGTAATATGTAAAAAATGCTGTAAATGCAAAAAACTCCAGTAAGCATCTTACGGCTAAATGTCAGCAGTGGGGAAACTTTCTCAAACTAACACTAGGGGGCAGGATATCCTAACATTTTTCTGAACTATGACATATTTTTCATAATATATTTTTAATGAGAGAAAAAAAGTTTATATTTGTTGTCTGGAGCAATTAAAAAACTATTTTTCAGACACTGGTGACCTCATGCCAGTTAAGAGGCTAAACATCAAAAGGTTTTTCATAGGAATAAATAACCTCTTTGAAGTTGAGATATAGCTGTCCACTGAGTCTCTCTCACCAAAAGTAGGTCATCCACATCACTAAGTGCATCCACTATCTGATGCTAAATCCAAATCCATGTGGCCTCATGTCCAGCAGAGGTGACTGTAACATCTGGCTTGTTCCTCAAAACTGACCTTTACTTATTAATGTAGTACAGAAACATAAACCGGTCATGCTTTTTTTTCTGAGAAATCTTGCAGATTCAGTTAATAGTCGAACAAGTAAAGATAAATTATATCATGCTGAGTGCTGGTTAAACCATAAACATGCTTCAAGACGTCGCTAGAGATTTGGGCTACTATGTTTACAATGAGAGAAAAAAAAAATATTTTAATGACAAATTTTTTAAAGAGATCATTTACTAGCAACGACTAGAATGCTCAAACAAGAAGCACGCCACTGCTGAGTGAGGCATCAGGACATTGTGACGTCGTCTAAAGAATCCGAGGGTCTTACAAACTTGCAAACATGTACTAAATGCTTCAAAATGAGCCTAAAAAACCAAAGCAACTCAAATAAAATGTGTAATCTTCAGATGCAATTAATTGAGACACTTTTTTTTTCCAGTGTAAAAGTGCTTTGTGTGCTTTTCTCTTCACTCAAAACAGAAGCGCATTTTATGAATCTGTGCTCAGTGAAGCATTTAACATTGAACAAAAGACCATAATCTCTACACTCATCCTAATGGACTACTATTCTGTACATCTGGTCACGGCATTTCTGACCTATTTTATCACTCGTTGATATAGGCTCCGCCCAAATGGACTCACTTCAGTAAACTGGAACAAAACCCCTTTAGTGTCCTGTCACTGGTTGCACCAATGGCCTCCAGCCAACCCTCCTCTACCTCTTGTATTAATTCAGATTACTCATTGGTGATACCGACAGGTTTAAATAACAGTAACCTAAACGGTCATAAAAGAAAGTGAAGACGCATGGCTATGTTCTGTCTCAAATAATAAAAAAAATAAATATTTGCACATGTAAAGCTCATATATAGTTTCCAAAGTCTTTTTTAATTTGTGCAGTATGCATTTTTATCAACAAATAACAAAATAGTTATTGTGCAAGACAAACAAGTGTTACAGTACGTTCATAAATACTTCAAATGTAACCTCAATCACAATGACAAAAGTAAAGATGGCTTAAAGGTGAAGAAAATATTTTACAGTCACATTTTTAAAGAAAATCAGAGGTATAATATGAAAATACTTAAAAGTGCATTCTCTTTGAACTAGCAGTGCATGTTGTGGAAACTTACAATTTGCCACACAGTTTAAATGTGAGATTTCTGGGAAGGAACTGACAGGGAGTTCAAAAACTGCTGCAATGTGGAAACGTACTCTTCTGGGTGGCATCGCAGGTGGGCGGCATGTGTTGACTTCTTCCACTTCCTGCAGTCCACAGAAACTCCCCTCCGCCTCCAGAAGTCCATCAGCTTTTCCAGGACAGTAGTGCTGCACATTGCATCGTTTTCACTAAAGAAGAAGAGGGCTGGAGAAGTAACTGGGCTGTTGTAGAAAACCTGGATGCTGTTCTCGTACAAGTCTGCAGTGTACGACTTGAAGAGCCTGAAGTAGAGCATGGCGGTGGTTTTGACGAATCCCTCTAAACGTGGCATCAAGGTCTTCCCAAGCCCTGAAAAACAATTAATTAAATAATATAAATGTAATGTTGCATTATTCCTGCAATGGCATGCACTAACTAGACAGTGCACCACTTCTAGTTGTGCTGTTTATACACAAAAACAGGACATAACAGGATAAATAATCAGTGCCTTGCAAAAGTTCTGATCGCATTGAACTTTTTTAGACAGTGTCAAGCTACAATCACAAGCTGCAATGTATTTTATTTGATAGCTCATCAGAGTAATGCATAGTGCTTAAATGGAAATAAATTGAATCCCTTGTTTTACAACATTTTTTAAATCTGATACTTCTAAATTGTATCCTGGGTGAAATTTACTCTCAGTATAACTTCAACTGTTGTGTAAAGATCAAATAGATGTGGTTTTCACAAACAAGACTGTTTGCTGTCTTCATGCTGTTTGCTGTAAACAAACAACATGAAGACCAAGGGACACAGCAGGCAGGTCAGGAATGAAATGGCAGAGAAGTTTAAAACAGGGCAGGTCTATAAAACATCATAAGAAAACTTGGTGGAAAACTAACTCTGCACATCACACTAAACAGACCAACCCCACCGTAAAATTTGGTGATGGCAGCATCATGGTGTAGAAATGGGGAATCTGGTCAGTGTTGATCTAGAGGCTAATAAAAGTCAATAACGGAATACACTCTTCAATTACAGACTACTTTCTGTTAGTCTATCACATAAAATTGTGATAAATTACATCCGAGTTTGTGGTTGTTTGTAGTTATGAACGCAGTGAAAAGTTCAAGAAGTATATATACTTTTGCAAGGCACTGCTTATAATTTGCATAGAGTCACAGAAGGCATCACTTACAGTCAATTAGAGTTAAAACAGAAATTTCACGCAGTTTTATTTTAATTATTCATCTTAAAAATCATTACCTAAGTAAATAAAGTGACAATAAGAGAGCTAGATCTCATGTGTTGAAGTATTGGAATATTTACTTTGGACTAAATTAGATTCAAAGATTCAATTACTAAAACTGACTATTGTCCTAAAATAGGAAAAAAAAACAAAAAAAAACTACTTGAGACAAAGTGGGGCAGTAGGTCAACAGTTAATTAATTATAGAGTTCTGACACACAACACAAAAGTAATCTGAGCTCCATTACAATCGTGGTGCATCACTCTCACTCACCTGTTGCCATGTGATCCAGAGAGCCGACAACTAGACTGTCATAAATGTGCCCTATAACTCTATGCGCCAGAGGAGCGTGTTGTTTTGGTTGCTGAGCAATGTGGGTGAGCAGCTGCGTGAAAGTATAGCCACCAATGGAAGAAGCATGCACCAGTATGAGCCTTCCTGTGAAAGGAGGCTCCTCTAAAATATTCAAAATCTCCAACCCGTAGTTAAGGCCCCATCGAGGCCACAGGAAGTGAATAACGCTGCTCTGGATGAGGAGAACATCCATACCACGGTCAAGGTAGAGCTCCCTGTACTTTGCTACGGCCCCAGGTTGGGCACCGAGCCAGGAGAAGAATAGGAGAAGAGGGCGAGAATTGGAAGCTGCATCTGACTGCATCTGGGAGGAAACAGCTGTGTGGGAAGGCGTTTCTAAAGACACTGGAGATGAGACGGGTAACAGAGTTGATGTGGCCTGAGAGTCTTTGGCAAGGGTTACTGTCTGGTGCTCAGCTGCTGTCATTGGAGTGTAGTAATAAATGATACCACTGCAGATTCTCCTGGCTACAAACTTCCCTGAGTTGTCTGGGTCAGACGTGGCTGCATCAGTCCTGAAAAGACTAAAAAAAGAAGATGAGTCAGATTTCATAATAAATCATTCTTGCAGTCTAGGAAAGGAGAATAGACTTGCAATATCTTAAGCTTTTTGTTTTTTTCTTTGAGCTATGCATGTTCGAGATAAACTCAAAAATTTAAGAATAATAGTTTAGACTTGAAGTGAGCCATGAATTGCTAAAATGGCAAACTATTTACTAAAGGAGGTTTGGACTGATGTAAACAATATCTCAAATTCTGTTACCTTATACCACTACTTTGGTGCCAAACGCTGTAATATTTTTTTCCTCTAACACAGGAAAAAAAAACAATACAACACTGAAATTAGTCTTCTCTTAAAGATATGCTAAAAGATAATAATAAAAAAAACATTTTGGAACATTATGTCTATTTAGGTTGTATTATAAAACAGATTAATAAAATAAGCATTAAAATAACATTCCACATGAAAGATGTGGAAAACTTTTTCACTGTAAAAGATTTTGGACCCATAATACAATAACTTGTAACAAAATAGCAATCGACATAATCTTACTTATTCTTGTTTTTACTGTTACGACAGTTATTATAATTGCTATTATTACTACTAATTTATATCACTGCTACTATAAATAACATGACCCAATACTTGCAAAGTCAAACCACAAGTATGCCAATGGAATGAAGGGTTATTTAAGAAGAACAATGTGAACAACTCATAAGATGTGATTACCTAACGTGTATTACAGTTGTTAAGCAAGACTAAAGAAAGAAATCAGACTGCTGTTAAATAATTAAGTGATGCAATAAAAGGCTCCTTGCCCAAACAGTGTTGATTTTGGCTCCCCACAATTAGCAAATCAGCATAAGCTCCCAAATTCAACCTTTGTTTTTCATTTGTATGTCTAGAAAATATTTGCAATTTCTTCTCATTTACATTTAGCCGAAATGTAATTACCACGTTCAAATCTAACCAAAGAAAATCTTTCAAACTATCTGAACATTTCAGCCTTCAGAACCTCTTGGTTTGGTGTAGCCATTGCGACGCATACAAACTAATCATTCTTTTGTTTGTTTCCTTCTGCAGCCTAAACGTATACAGCTCTATGTCAGCTTTTGATTTCTCCCAATTTTTGGGATTTTAACTACAATAGTCTTCTAAAAATAAGACCAAGAGTGATTTTCATATATCGGCCTATTGTGGATCCTTGAATTCCTGAAAAGACTTGATAACCAAACGCCAACACTGAAAAGGAAGCAGCTTCTGAAGCCCTCCTCCTGTACAATTGACGCAAAATGTAAGGCTAGATGAGGTGAACTCGAACATGTTAATACATTCCCACCGCGTCTCAAAATGATACATTAGCAACCTGTCCTTATTTTCCTGAATCATATCAAAGCAACGATTCATTTCATGTTCTACCTGGTGGGGAGTGCAAGGTTCCCCATGCTGAGAGATGGAAAACGCGTCCTTGTCCGCTTGGTGGTCTGGAAAATTACTTTGCACGCCTAGCTCAGATACGAAGTACTGCCAGCTCGCAGTGGCAAAGGATAGCCGTGGATTTATACGAGGGTCGCGCGCCCATGCCAGTTCCACGCGCTCACACGCACGCCCCCCCAGTTCCGCAATACACCGTGCACGCGCAATTTTCTTGCGACGCTCGCTATAGTACTTAACATAATCTACATTGCAAGATGAACATAACGCAAAGGCACAAATCTAAACGGTACTGATTTTAAATATGATGAACATTCATGAAAATGTAGCTTTCAGCAGATACAGTTTCAGACTTTATAACTGATAACTCAAGGCCGCAAAGTGTAAATGGAAAAAGCTCACACTGATAACCTCAGTAAGCTAAATAAGGAAACATTACAAGGTCATACTGAGACAGTTTATCCTGACCTACTAAACATATACCTGCAGTACTTCGTAAGCGCCACAAGATGGTGCCATGTTACCTTGTTTATCTTTGTGAAACACCACAGGACAACCAGAGAATATATGTAATTTATATTTTAAAACATAAAATGTTGCAGATACAAAAATGCCGTTAGAAACTGAAACGCAAAAGTGCATTTTTCTTAAAAAAAAAATATATATAAAGATGCAAACTTGAAAACTATTTTCAGATAAAACGCATTACCCCTCTGGAACATAACACTTTGGTCATGTAAAACTCACTTAAATCCTTATGCTTGCCCAGTTTCCTGCTTGTTACTCATAAACTCTGAGGACAAAATGATCACTTAATTCTCAACATATCCCACCAATTATCTTAATCTGTTAGTGATCATAATGTTATGTGTGATTTATGGAATTTCTTTTTTTTATATAAGTTGTTGTGCACTATATAGTTTTAAGTGCCACATTTTCTTGTATATATTGGTCAATAGAGGTCAGGCTACCTTGTCATTTTACAGATTAAAGCACACCACATTATCTGATGCATTTCTAAAATAGGTCAAAGATCACATTTAATGGTCACAAAACATGGATGTTTTATGAAACTGGTGCAGACAATCAAAAATATAGTTTTTTAAACTAGTGTACAATATTTAAAAATAATAAATAAAAAGCACTTTTATTAGTCTAACCAATGTTACTGTTAGGCTTGTTTATTGAAAATCAGACTGGCTGCGGGTTTGACTGATGCAAATGTGGCCCTGAAACTTATCCAAGGTTATATAGAACCGTGTGGAATTCATTCTTTCTTTAATTACAGTGTTTTTAATAACACAAATAAAATATCTATATAAAAAAAAAAAAAGCAACATTGACACCATTCAGCTCTGGAAAGAGTTACAAAACCAATTTCTTCACACTGGGCATAAACAATCAAAGGATTTCAGAAAAATTTACTCTAATGAAATCCTGAATTATAGTTTCCACAAGAAAAAATCAAAGGAGTAAGTCCCTCCTTCAGTTTGTAACATTAAGCTTAAGTTATCTTGGTTATGTAGCATGACAATATTTCAAATACATTAGAACATTCACCTCTGGATGAGCAAGAAATTATATAAAAGTTCTGGATGTAAATCTGATTGCAATGCTGTCAAATAAAAGACCTTTAACTCGTCGTAGTGTAGAATTAAAACAATTCGCAAAGAAAAGTTGGATAAGATTTATTCACAGGGATCTAAAAAACCGGTTATTGATGGATTTTGTTGCTACAAATGGCAGTTCAACCAATTATTAGGTTTAAGCGGAAATTATTCTTCCACATGAAATTGTCGGATGAAATCTTCATTATATCCTTGTGATATATGTATTTGATTACATGAAAAGTGAGCATGTCAAAACACTATTGCTAATTAGATTTTATTTGAGCAAAAGGAAGTTGTTGTTTTTTATGACGCAACACGACCACTTTTAGGCTCAGCCAGCCAGAAAAATATTGAAGTTCCACCAAAACATTACTCTTGCCCTTCCCAGGCCATGTTTCTGTAGTACGTTTTACACCAGCAGCCCCTCCCTCTGCTTTAAGCCCCTGATTCCCATCTTACATCATTATTTTAAACAGCCCTTCTCCCTGCCAATTTTCTATACATACCCCTGCAAACCCCCTCAAATCTCACCCTCTAAAGAAAGGCTGTGAGGACCACCTCTCCATTTGCTGCCACAACACCCCACAGCCTTTCCTTTTTGTATTGTTTCAACATGGGCTCTATTATCCAAGTAAAGAGAGAAAGTAGGGAGGGAGGGAACGCATAGAAGAAAAAGAGGGAACAGAGGGGGAAATGTGCCTACTCCGTTCTTCAATGCAAGCGGGGTCCACCCACATAAGGGCGTGGAAATTCCACTGCAGCTTCCTGCTTTTTCTCAGTCTTTTCCTTTTTGCTCTTCTCACTCAATCATACTTTCACCCAGGATCACATTTTCTTCAGACGATTCATCTGCACAATGAAATCAACACAGCACACCGCATCTGAGCTGTCAAAGCATTGGAATATCTAAATAACTACTTAGCAATTATGATTTTGAGGTAACAATGAGGAAATACAAAGGGCAGTTTGGAAAATATAACCAGACCCAATTAGAAATATTAACTCACTTTATGGTGTTTTGTGCTTGAAGGGTGTAACAAAATATAATAAATCAGAAAAAAAAAACTCTGGATCTTACTGAGCCTGAAGCACTTAACACCAGACGCGTACGCCAAAGCCAGTCAGTAAGTTGGAGAATTTTTACAACTTTGTCCCATTTAGTAAACAAGTTTGGGAAGCACTATGTGTGATGAACCAACACAAAAAGGATATTTTGGATAATGGGTATGTTCTTTGTAAAATAGTTCAAGCTCATTTAGACTGGATGCAGAGCCTGTAAATGGGAGTTTACGGGTCTTTAAACTTGTCCACATCTTTATCTCTGATTTTTCTGCCATGTGTTTTGGTCGTCATGACGCAGCTTTTCTTTCTAACCTCTCAGGCCTTCATTGGACAGTCTTTATTCCTACTGAGTTTAGGTAACACACAAGTGAACTCTAGCTACTAGTAAGGGGATTGAAAAGGACAATCGACTAATATTTATGCTTGCATTCATTCCAGGCAAATTTATTGTCTATGCATCTTTCAAGATACATACTTACATATCTAACTGAATTTAACTTTCGTTTTTCAAGGCTATTTTATTAGTATCACGACTTTGCATATCTGTTAGGATATGATATGTTATATGTAGAACATTTAATTTTGTAAATAAAAACTGACAATGCAACATTATGATGTAATACGACCCAGATAGAACTATAACATGTTAAATCCATATGGAAGTTATTCATCAATTTACTCATGCTTTGGAGGCTTTTGTTAGAAGAATCTAGGTGAATTTACATCTAAAAGAGAAACTGCATATTGGCAGAATCTTTTCATAATTTATTTCCACGTATTCCCAGTTTTTCGCCAACTTTTTACATCTTGAATCCTGCTGTCTAAAACAATTTCTCCTCCTTTTCAAAGGATAGAGTTTACATTCAACACACAATTAAAGACATGTAGCATTTGGAGCCAATGTGTGACACTGTTCATCAGAGAGAGAAGTGTGTTTATCTTTTCAACCTAAAATGATAAATACAATTTAAAACCTCTTTTACAATATTTTTGTTTTTTTACACATACGTTTTGCTTTTACTGGGGGGAAACAGTTCACTGGTATTTAGGTTATGATAGCAGAAATAGTGGGAGAAATAGACACAAAAATATGCTTTCAATAAAGTTAAGTACCAGCTGAACAGAGAACAATTATTTTCGGCAATTGTAAGATCTTGATAAGATTATTTTAATATAAAAAATGACACAAATGTCTCTATACATGGCAGAGCCCATACACTATTGTGAGTGCCCATTGTTGTCTCCATTTTTTTTGAGGAACTCCCTTTGACCCTCACAATCACCCATTGTCCTGGACTTTCCGTCAGCTGAAGCCAGCGGCATGTTCAAGGAGAGAGGACAGTCACACAAATGCAGCACGCCTAATGCTTGCTGTCCTAAAGACGCCAGAAAGACTTGAGAAGGCATGAAACAGACAGTAAGGTACAGGACAGTTTGTCACATTGATAAGGAATGTGTGTGATAGGTGACTGGTGCTAGCTTCATTTGGTGAGACGCCCTGGACAGGTTGCTAGCCCATTGCAGTGCAACACTGAGACACACTCATATCTGAGGGCAATTACGAGATGCACTGCATGCAAACTCCATGCAGCAAGACCCCAAAACCAGGATTCTTACCCAGCATATTGTTGGCAGTAGCTTCACATCACAGCCCTTTTAATTATCTAATGTAGATTATATTTTTCATGGTCACTTCTGAAGAGTTGGCAAATTATAGAAAAAACTCCAATCACAAGATCTGCATGAGCATATTTTTTTTACTTCAATAACTGTCATGGTGCTATATTTGTATTACTAAATTTTTTATATATAAATCAACACAAACAATGGCATGTTGTACAATTGAAATATTCATTTTATTTTAAGTCATTAAGTCTGTTAGAAGAGTTTTGTCAAAATGCAAACATTTTCAAAAAATTACTATTGCCTGTCCTTTTGTTGCCCCAAATCACAAGGGAACTAAAATAGAGGCAATGTGAGTGTGTGTATTAATGCAGTCTGAAACACTTTCAGTACTTGTTATATTAACGCTGTCCTCTGGCACAGTTCATAGCTTAAATATTTATGTCTGCCCTAAGCTTAACCTTACCTGTGACATCAGTCTCTGCTGTGGAGCAAAGGCTGAAATCTAGGAAAATATCTCTAAAGAATGAATATAATTTCCTTGAAAATCATGGCTCATTCTGCATCCTGTCATTTTATGCTTGCTACCTGCTTGGCAGAACATATCACAAGAAAAAGAGAATCCATTAACAGTATCTGGGCTGTCGTACTCTCAGACGTCAAAATAATGTGCTAGAAATTCAATTATTTGATATGGCAATCCAATGCATTTGAAGAAAGTGCTCAGACAGGGGAAATGAGTTTTCAATGTGCCTGGGCTAAAACAAAGCTGATAAGAATAGAAAGGAGAGTAAAGGTGAAGCATGCTATCAAGGAGATCTCCCCTCAGCTGGGGGAACCCAGGGAGACTGAGGAGTGGGCTCCGGCACTGCTGGGAGCACGCAGCCACTGCTCAGGAAATGATGTTTCCTTACTTTGCTGATTGTTCTATATTTGAAATTCCTGGGAATCATTTGACCAGAGATGTTCAAACTACTTTGCTAAAGAGTTTGGAGAGGAACACCCTTTGACTGCACGCTTCAGATTTCATCAGAGATAAGTTTGCTGTTCAAATTTCAACACAATGCTTCAAACTGTGCCAAAGGTGAACTGGACTTTACATAATATATACTTTCTAATAAGTGTACCTTTATAGATTAACACAATTATAAATGAATACAATTCTAGTATGTTAAAAAAAAGAAATAGTCATTATGATTTTCTCATAATTACTAAGTTTACTTATAGATAAATATTTTAATGCATCAGGATAAATAAAGGAATAGTTTTCAATAAGCAAAAATTGTGATCCAATTACAATTACAGTTGACTTTGAATATTTATTTTAAACTCAGGTAAAAAAATTTTTTTAAATGATCCAATTTCAATTAAAAAATTTGAGCTAAATCAATGTATGTGTTATACAGAAGTAGAATAATTACAAATTTAAATGCTTCTTTTCTCACATGTATTTCTGTGATGTTATTCTGAAATGGAATAGACATGCCAAACTATGCAAGAAAGTCATTCTCCCATTCAATGCTTAATAACATCTAACAATATTACCCTTTTTTCCCTTTCTGATATGTGAATCTATTTCATCTACCTACCTCTACCTTGTTTATATTGTGAGAAGTCAATATCATGTGCTGTTTGATTTCAATGTTATGCTTTAAAAAAAATAACTGCATGCAAAGATCAGCAGCTTTGAGGCTGGGGATATGTGTGGATGAATGTGTAGGCTTTGCATTTCATTTTCAGAAAGCTTGCTTGCCTAAGCCAACGTTGTTTTAACCGTGCGCCCCGGTGTCCACGGTGGTGGATGATCTTTGGTGATGAACAATTTGCTCAGTGAGGTGTGACCGTGGGCATTATAATGGGGAGCCGTGCAGTGAGTGAGAGCGACAGAGACCAACAGGGGGAGAGTGAGAGAGAGTGAGAGAAAAGAGAGAGCGAGTGGGAGGGAGGGAGACTGGAACTCTATTCCACACGGACAAACCCACAGAGGCTCGCAAAAAGCTGTCTCGCCTGCAACACACTCACTCTCTTCCTAACACCACTTGCAGTGGATTCTCCATCTTACTACATACGTCTGCAGGTAAGCAGCTGACATTCTCTTGTCTTCTTAGATGTCTCTGTTTAACCCTGGATGGTTAATTTAGCAGGCTTGCCTTCGAGGATATGGAACGTATGGGTTTGAGTCATACTGAATCTTGTAGATACTGAAGAACAAACATAGCTGCAATAACACAGCAGGTAAAAAAAATCTGACATACACAAACTAAATGTATTTACTCAAAAATAAGAAAATTGTCAGTGTGTTGATAAATAAAGAATGATAAATTGGTAAGATGAAGTCATTTCTATAAGCTATCGTACAAGGTTAATGACAGTGTTTCTCAGTGTGACATTTGGAGAAAAACCATGGTAACATATTTCATTAGCATGTAAATCCATGGTTATGGTGTATCCATGACTTCTCATCCCATTTTCAGTGAAGCGTACAGGGAATATTTGCAAGCATGTGCATCTGTTTAGACGTCAGTGAAACAGGAAACATTCTAGATGAGATGAACTGCATGAGAAACTGCCCATTTGCAATCAAGAGCAAAATCTACACTTCTTCAAACGCAGCAGAAAAACCCAAATGGTTCTCAAATCTGTGAGATTACCGCAACGTCTTTTGCTTCGGCTGTCACCATGGCAAAGGCAGCCAGTGGAACGTCTGTGCTAGAGAGCATCCTTTAAAGTAATCATGTTCAGTGCATTCATCAGAGCTTAGATTAACCCAAGTGACTACCCAAATCAATAAATGTCACACTCAAGCTGTGTTCGAAAGCTTATTTTAAAGTATCAGAATACATAATGTATTAATTCATAAGAAATGCTTCACATCTCACTCTAAATGATACCTTATATGTACTAACTGGAGCTGCAAGAGCACGTGCCAACGAAAACGCAAGAAATAAATCTTGTTTGTAAACAGAGGGAGTCAGGGCGGTAAAGCTCACTGTAGTTAAGTTACCTGTTAAGAGTCTAACTTGTGGTGCAGACCTTTAGAGCTAAATCAATGTTTAGCTAAAGACACTGTTTCAGAGACAACAGTGTCTTATTATTTTTTCTTTTCTTTTACTATTCAACAAGATAGCAGCTTTCATTAGGGTCGATAATGTCCAGAGACTATTGACTGCAGCTAGTTGCATAATTCAATCAGTGGATCTGCTGCAACTCATGAGTTGATTATTGGACCTCTGATGTGGAAGATAAAATTCAAAATAATTGGAACTTGAGCCCCATTAAGACTGGGCTTTGATCAAACTAAAGGCTGCATATTAAATTATTTGATGAGTAATAATAAACATGGGCAATGTTAAATGCATTGTAAAATGTTACATTTTACAGTCTTGTGAAAATGTAAGTGGTTGCACACAGCAACAATCAAAAATGTTTTCGGAATTATTTCTAAATATATTATTGCAATCTTCATTCAAAATTCTTAAATATTACTTTAATAGTACCGTTGGTGCTACCATTACCACTTCTAATAAGAATAAATAATATAGTTTAAACTGCGACTAAACTCAGAATTATGGATAGCATGCAATAGTTAATCCCTGTGTTAAAATGCTAACCTAACAAAAAAAAATCATTAAATGTTGTAAGAGAACTTAAAGAGGTAGTTCAGAATTATGTTTTGAATTTTGATGAAAGGCACAAACTGTTCATATGTTACCTATTTTAGCCACCAACTAAAATACCAATTTCAGACTCAAAAACTTCAAAGTAGCATATGCAAATGAAAAGGGAAAAAAAAAAAGACCTAAGAATTAAAGAGAAATTAGTCCCAAAACAGTTTACAGTGCCTTACAAATTCCATTCTCAGCATGTGTTTCACTCAGGAAGGTTATTGTGTTTGTGGCTCCTTCCTTCACCACATCCCATGTTAATAATCATCAACTTCTGTATAAATAACTGCCTAATGCAAACATGATCATCCCTCAAAACATCATTATGGTTAATTGGTTCATAAAATGATGCTTCAAGAAACCACCATGGCATTTTCTGAACTGGAGTTGTATAAAAATAGATTTTAGTGTCAATTTATTGCTAATGACATTTTAAGTGGTTCTGTTCACAACAAAAATATCAACTGAGGTAAAATCTCGAGGAAAACTTGACTTGGGTTCAATCTGGCAGTAGAGAGGGATAAACTTGCAATGCTTTAACATGAAGTGGTGAGCAGAAATTGTCAAAGGGGCGAATGACCTTAGCTCAAAAACAAAGAGGCAAAAAAAGATTAAACTTGTAGCTCAGAATGTTAACAATAAAACTATCAAACTGAGAATTTTCCTTTGTATGTCTACTAAAGTGGAAGAATTTGTTTGAGTTATATTTACATTTTGATTTTACACTGCATACATTTTTAAATGCTTCTATTAATCAGTTTTAAAAAGCTGTTGAAGTTCATTTAGGGAACCGTTTTAAAATGTTGGGGAACCTAAGTCATGTTTTAGTTCACTTCAATCTTGTTCTAAACATAGTAGGGAAAAATAACTCAGTAGTAGTAATGATTTTACTCAGGGGGAAGAACTATGATTCATTCTAAAGTGCAAAACGGATCTGGAATGTCTGAGCTAATCAATGTTTATGGTAATGTCTGGGCAATAAATAGGGCATTGTGTTGCTGCTGTTTACAAAACATTAACCACTTAGTTTAAAATCGAGTGGGACAAATTTACAATCATCTTTCATATGTTAGGTTTGATAAACTAAAAAGAACTTCAGAAAATTTTTTAGGTATATGTGTTTTTCTCACAACAGCTATTTTCTGCTATTTTGTCTTAGGAATAAATGTTTAATTCTCAAACAAAAGACTTCCCTCACTTGACATGAAATACCTCTCTGTTGGTTTAAAACACCCAGTCACATTGAATATTTGCAGAACTGACATCTGGAAAAGGTCACTAGATGGAAGACCGTGAAGTTAAAAAGCCTTACTTAAAAACAGGCAAGACCATGAGGGGGGGGGGGAAACATGTGTTTCCACATGCAAGAGCACTTACACATAAACATGGAAATAATACTAGAGTGAAAAAAGTACTGCTTGTAAATATGCACACCCACACATGCAGGAAAAAAGACAACTATCACCCACAGCAGTAGCCATTTGCAGGAAGGTGAATTACTCCATTATACTGGACTGTGTCACTGATACACAAACCAGCCAAGAGCAGGTTTGTTAAAAAGTAAGGACATGGGCAACTGTCAGATCATCTCAGTTTGTGGCTCCACGGATTGTAGAGTCTTGGTTTTAGCCAGTCAGCAAAGACAAACAGCTCTATTTTTGATTGTGTTTCTCTATTTCACCTCAGGTTTTACAGCATTTTCCATTCTAATTTGTGATCATGTTCTTTCCCTTTAAATAAGAACAACTACAACTGCAGCATTAAGATTTGTGAAAGACTTAAAGAGACAAAATTCTGACACCAGATCAGTAAAACAAAAGAAAAGCAAACATCCATACAGAAGTAGACTACTGCAAGATGAGGGCAGATTATGATCAAGATGGCTGCTTGTGCTCAGAAAGTGAATCAAAAAAGGGATTCTGATAAACACACAGAAAGACTCTGGCAAACAAAGATGCACATGACAGAGACTGCTGCAGTGTTGAGCTTCTCTCTTGCACTGATAAGTGTACAATAGAATAATAACATGGTGGTTTGAGTTTTTGTCTCTGCTCTGCTGCCTGTATTGTTTGCTCTGTGCACCTCTGCTTCATTGAACGCAGCACAGCATCAGATTCATCCTTCCATCTGAGAAATGGAAACAAAATAACAGAAATTAATTTCCTGACTGACACTTGGTACACTTCAGTTCCATTTACGACCACAACTTAACCAGGCATGAGTCAGATGTGGTGGGTGATTGCTGAAAAAGGAAGGATGGCAAGTAGCTAACGAGGAAGCTATGTGGACTTGCTTGTTCATTACTCAAAATGATGAATGTGACAATCAAACCGATTATTTATGACAGGTAATTTAGCAATTCATCATTATTAGATGACACTTCAATATAATTTAACTCCATAACCTCAATTGCTTTGGCTTGGTCAAGATGGAATAGTTTCTTCTTCTAGTATCGCTGGTTTTCTTTTATTTGTTAGACTTTTTTAAGTATTTCAGGGTGACAGGAATGCGTCTACTGCGACAGACTGGCGACCTGTTCAGGGTGTACCCCGCCTCTCGCCCAGAACGTTAGCTGGATACAGGCACCAGCACCTCCCGACCCCACTAGGGACAAGGCTGTAAGAAAATGGATGGATGGATGGATGGATGGATGGATGGGATGGATGGATGGATGGATGCATCTAAGGGTTATTGAGTCCTTATATAACCAAACCTAAAGGTGTGTTCATATTCTCAATAGAATGTTTGATGCCTGAGCAAGTTGACTTGCTTGTTCACTAATGAACAAGCAGCCCTGGAGCCTAAACATGCTTTTTTTCAAAAAATTACAGAACAAAACTTTGAATATCAAGATGAAGTGATGGGAAAATACAGTTTTCCCAAACAAGTCTGTTTGTGCAATTTGACTCTCATTTTCCTAAATTATTATAATCCACAAACTTCTGACTTAAAGTCAAAACGCCACCACTATGAACTCCTGCTCAATATTTAAGGTCAAACTTGGAATCTAGAGTATATTTCAGAAAATTGGCATGGATATAACAAAACATAACCCAAAAATTGTCTATACTGCTGAGGATGCAAAAACTAAGGATGCAAATGACTGTCATATTGCTCCGAAATTCATACAAGTCCTATAGTCGTAATAATTCAGAATATCACAATGCTTGATGAGGTACAGATATACCAGAGATGCAGGAAGATGACAAACCTGCTGAGGTGAAAAGAAACTGTCCCCAAAAAAGAAATAAATGGCAGTACTGTCTTTCCATGTACATTGGGTAACATAACGTAATGGAAAAAACCTGGGTAGTATTTGCTAAATCCCTCCTGCATAGTGTTTTCCACCTTTTTTGAGCTTTCCTTCACTTTAAGATGATGAATGAAAGTGATACTAGTGAAATGTGAGAATGTTAGCCAAACTAAATTATACATACCTTGTGCTGTTTTAATGCTAAATATTTTATGGCAGAGCAACTGGAGAGAAAAGATAATTTACTTCAAGACATTATTCCCTTTTGCTGTTTATTTGTATTAGAAGCTGTTGACAAAATCTCTGAAGAAACCAGAAGGAAGAGCACGCGTGGGTGTTTACACCAACTACAGAACAGTACAAGTGGGCAAATAAGTACACAGTGTGCAAACATACAGACTGAAGTCCAATCTCAACTGCAATCACATCTCTGAACAGTGTGCAGGTTGGTCACTGCAAGCTCCAACGAACGACTACCAAAAATAAGCATTACTCATATGGAAACTGATCTTCACGCTGCTCAATCAAAGTGCTAAAAGTAGAGTATGTGTGGGAAGCGCTGTTTAAACCTCTGTTAGTCAGAGTTCAGACTTTTATTAAGAAAGTGTTGTTCATCTCTTGAGGTAAAAATACAGGGAGAAATGGGTGGTTAAACAGGTAGTCTACTGACCACTGAGACCTTTTTGGCTCATAAATGATCTAATTTATGAGCCTTTGAAAAGGAACATAATTTACTTAAGACACTAAAGAACCATGATATGAATCTGCAAAAATCCGATGCAAATCAAAAAGAATAAGTTGAGAGCAAAAAATCATTCAGAAAAAGACAAAGCATCAAAGAGAAAGAGAGCTTCATAATCGTTGCAGATTTCTGGGAATATTGATGGGTTATTTTTTTTCACTCCCACATAAATATCTTTGTTTGAAATAACGAATAAATCTGAGATTTAAAGCCAACAAGGCCAAAGCCTGGGTATGTTCAGAGGAAGTTAAATACAGCTGAATCACACAGGTTGTTGTTCTCCCAGGGGAAATTCCTTTGGTGCTCCAATCTTTTCACTGAGGCAACACGCTGGTGACTTTAAACCATGTAATGTTTTACAAAAGAATAGGAGGTCCCCCTATTCTTAAGCTGACTAGCCAGACTTCAATTCTTCAGTACTCCAGCTCAGCTTAGAGAAAATATCTCTTAACTGCTGCTTTTCAGTTACATATCACTGCATAAATGGATGGATATGGATGAATCTGAATCCAGCTTAATTGTTTTTTCTCATCAGGACTAAAATATAGTCTCTTCTACAAACTACAAAGGAACTTCCTTTGTAGTTCAAAGATAGTTTTTTTTTAATCACCACAATTTTGCATTCTTCCTGCATATGTTATGCTTGAATGCATTTTTCCATACGTTTCTTCTTTTATTTAATTGTAAAGCACTTTGAATTACTTTATGTATTTAAATTTTTTGTGTTACTAAGAATTGGTGACATAACATCCTTAGCTTCCATCGAACTTCAACATTTGGTTGTCATGAATTTGATCTTTTCAACACTTAAATTACTATAAGTGGGCCACTAAGTAAAGTTCTTCTTTCAAATGTGTTCCTTGGAAAAAGACAAATTAACTGATGCCAACTCAAGTCAACCCAAATGTTGCAGAAGAAAAGTGTGTCACCAAGTGTCCTGTGTGTTCTTGTCTTTTAGGTCATTTAGTAGAGAAGCCAGGCATACCCGCCTCAGGGGTCAGAAGAATAGAGAACAACATGTGACAATCAGTGCTTCGCAGTCGACAGCATGCTTCGATTCCTTTGGACCATGGCTCTCTTCTTCTGGTATTATTTGCTACTTCACAGTCGAGCTCTGGCCGACGAAGAGGCCACTGGGGAACTGACACCATCAAGCAAAAATTCTCCTGAAGAGAAATCTAGCATTAACTCATGGTTTCCATCCATGCCCAAGTTTTCCTCCATACCAACATTTGGCTTTTTTGGGAGCTCAGGTGGCAAAAGTGAAGATGCTGTCTCAACTACAACTGCCAAAGGGGTGACAGAACTAATCGGTCTCTTTCAAGACCACACGGGATCAGGAGAAGGGAGCAATTCTGAGGAATCTCAACAAACCACAACATTGACTCAAGGGCTGTTTATGAGTGTGGCAAAGATAAGAACTGAGCCACCTCCCACTGGGACATCAGATTTGCCATACAGCAGCATAGCTCAGAGCAACAGTGAGACTTTTGTTTCTCCCACAAGCAGCTATATCAGAAATACTCTGTTCATAAACAGTCCTCACAGAAGTAACACTCCTGAAAAAAACACAACGCATATGCCAACACCAAGGAGACCCACAACAGCGGCGACTTCTAGCACAGGTGCCACTGAAAATCCCCTCCCCAATAGTGTTTACCGGGAGACCATCTTTCATACAGAAAAAATTTCTTCAACAATCCCACCAGAATCTGCAGTTCCCACTGCCCTGACATGGAAAACAGTCCACACCACAACACCCAACCCGGGACTGGTGGAGACTATTCAAACCAGCACTCACCTTCTGGGGCTTGTTACTCTTCCAGCCATTTCAGAAAGTAATTTTGTTGGGGAACAAGGAGATTTATCTGTTAGTGTTGCGCTTCACTCAGTTAATGGAACATCAGAAATTCACTCCACACAAAGTAACTTGAACTTGGGCTTGTCTGAGATCAGTCTGGTGAACACTGAGCAGCAGCCAGGGGTTACTTCTACTTATCTAAGGCCAGATTCAACCATGGTGGAAGGCACAACCTCAGACATTAACCCCACACAAAACCCTTTAGACTTGGGTTTCTCTGAGACCAGTACGGTGAACTTCGAACAACATTCAGAAGTATTCCCTGCTGCCGTCAAGACGGATCATAACTTAGAAGTGGTCAGGACAACATCAGAACTATACCACATACAAAGCTACTTAGACTTGGGTTTCTCTGAGACCACTATGATGAATGCCAAACAAGAGCCAGGAGTTTTCTCTTCTACCCTCAGGAAGGATTCAAATTTAGTGGTGGCGACCACAAAAGCAGAAATCCAGACTACACAAAGCCATTTGAACTTAGGCTTCTCTAAGACGAGTATGGTGAATGCTGAACAACAGCCTCGAGTATTCTCTACCACCCTCTGGATCGATCGTAATTTAGCTGTGGAATCCATACCAAGCACAACTCAAAGCCAAAGGGCCAACAACTTTCCAATTGTAGAAGGTAAGCAGACTTGAGCAAATCCATAGACTGAATCGATTGAATAAATGTGATCAATCATGTGCAGGCAGGACTTTAGTGTTCGATAGATGTTTGTCAAAAGGCTACTGATAGTTTGGCTTTTTTCAGTGATACCTCTGCCACAAGGGTTGACATTTATATAAAACCTAAATTCTATTGAAAGTGTAGCAAATAAATGCTGTGTGTGTGTATCAAAACTCTTATCAGTCTAATAAAAATATGCTATTTATCTTTTCATTCTCAAATCTATCAATAGTCAATCTGACAAATGAATAATCTTGATCATGAAGTTTTATTGCATAATTTAAATAGAAAGGACAAACATTTTTATAATATTTAATCAGAATACCTTTTAATCACAATGTGAAATGTCTGCAAAGGTCAGATTTCTGAAGTTGTATGTCAGGACAAGAATACAAGCCTTGTAATCAGCTTTAAAATGATGCACAGATGAGTACTAGTTTTTAACATGATATGATATTGTTCAGTGGTCAAATAATTGGTCTATTGAACTTATTAATATAGCTGCCGGCACTATAAGAGCTTTTGAAAAACATATCTGCTGTAGAAACACAGGAACTCAATTACACAGTCTTATTAAATTTCCAAAGCATCCATAAAGAATAAAGAAATGGAATTCAGTGGGCAATATGCTGTGGGCAACAAAAAGACACATTGGGTGATGTGTTGTTTACTTATCATCTCCCCTAAATCCTATGTTAATTTTCTTCCAGCTGTAATCCATCCCACCCTGTTTCTAAGCCTCTTTATCCCTCA
Source organism: Brachyrhaphis terrabensis (assembly GCA_903067065.1). Taxonomy (NCBI): domain Eukaryota; kingdom Metazoa; phylum Chordata; class Actinopteri; order Cyprinodontiformes; family Poeciliidae; genus Brachyrhaphis; species Brachyrhaphis terrabensis. The sequence goes on from CAEGAG010247720.1 coordinate 30,958, forward strand.
TACTACAACTTTAACCATCAATGAGTTTCTTAAAAGCATAACCCATAAATAGAAGGCAATCTAATGTGCAGAGTTTACCAATCGGAAAAGAAAAAGGTGGTGAACAAAACCGTCTAGTGGAAGAGTATGTTTCAGCGGTCCCTTGTTTGACATTGAAACAGTAACACCTTCTTTTTTCTGTCCATCCCCCATTACTGGTGTGAGGCTGGTGTCTGTATGCTTAATGAGATTTCAAAAGGAGATCCCCCTGCAAGTACAGACACATCCATCATGTTAGGTCAAAGGTTGGGCAAGAAAATCATGAGTCGATTATTCCAAGCAAGGGAGGTTTTGGTATGCATTTGATGAAATCATGATTCATGAGCGTCAAGTGTCTTATGCTGCCAACCCAACCCATGTCTCTTATTATATTCTTTAAATGTACCATGGCATTTAAATTAATTTTACACTGTAATTTATTACATTGCATCATCCTATTTTCTTTTCGGAATAATGTGAATCTGTTTGACATTCCTAAATGACCCAGATGTTTATCCTTACCCTGATTGGATTTCAACTTCATTAATGTAGAGCTACAGTTTGTTAAAGTATAAGTTTAAGATTTTCTGAATACATCAATGCTGATTATCAATGCTTAAATCGTTTCCAATTTTGGGAACTGATTTTTAATGTTTTCATATTTACAAGCAATATGACATATTATGAGGTACAAACTGAAACTTTCTTTTATTATCAGCTGTGTTGGAATGCAGTGATCCCAGATTCTAATCTCACACCCCGTGCCGAATGTTTTGTCTGTGGTGATTGTTGTGTCTGCTCTTGTTTTCAGCTGTGCATTATACTGTGGCAAACAGCAAAGAGTGGGGGTTTCAGCTGGGCGGAGAGGGCTTCTGTGTTCCTGTATCAGTATTCTGAATGCACACTCAGCGAAACCACCATCTCTCCTGTGGGACCGTCTGTTTGCCAGTTGCTATTAGGATGGTGAACAGGCTTCTTGCCATTTAGACAGATCCCTCCCTCCCCACCCCATTTCATTTTTAAAGTCATTTTATCTTTTTACAAACCAAAACCAAAACCTTTCATTTTGGTCCATGGACATAAAATTCAGCTTTAAGGTCACTAATGCTTGGAGAGGGTTAGATAAAAAATGTGTGAGAAAGAAATACATATAAATGTTCACACAGTACCCTAGGATTAATGGGGATTAAAATAAGAAATACCCAGTTTTTGCAATTTGAGTAATTTCATGTCTGAAGATGTTAAGCATCTTCTTCACAAAAATGTGTAGTTTTTCCTGCTTTAAAAGAGCATTTGCTATGTGACCTTGCCCTTGAGAAGGCTGTCAGGGATGAGAACGAACAGCAATGCTGCGCATTTATGTCAGATAATCCATTAAGGCACCATGCAACACAAGCAAACAAGGGCAATTAGGAGAGAGTAGGAAAGAAACAGAAGTTGGGGGTTAAGATTTTGACACTGAATTTTATACTCACCTCCTTCCTGTGTTTATGTGCTAAATCAGTAAGAATAAACATAGCATGTATGGATATATAAGTAAGTATTGGAAGCCAAGAATTTTTGTATTTTTGAGAAACCACTTTTTACGGCTGACCAAGTTCTATTTTAACCAAATAATAAAATCCCTAACTAAATTTACAAGTTTTTCTTTCTATATTTTACAAAGTATTTTTAAAAGTGAGATATTATGTAAAATTGACTTTTTTTGAGCTTTAGTTATAATGTTTTTCCCTCATCAAAAACATACCTGTAGTGTTACTTTGATTTTTTTAATCTTTGAATTTTTCATGCATGCATAAGGAATCCTTGAATCAGTAGCTCCTAAAAAGTGCCACCTATTTCCACAAAGCCCCAGAAAGCTGCAGGCTCCAGCTGAGCTCCTGTCTCATAGAGCACCTTTTCCTACGTCTTTCCCACTCAGCTCCTCCAGACCAGCAGTACAAGCAATTTTTAAACACCTGGTGGAACTCCGAGTATGCTGAGCTCATATTAGGAATTACTTCTCATTTCAATGCTACAGCACAACGTCACCCCTTCAAATGTTGTAAATGGCAGGAAGAGAAAAATTGAGATTTATTTTGCCAAAGGTAATGCTCTTTTCTGCCACCAGAGGCACTGAAATAAAAACTCAATCATGACTGACATGAGTTAAATGGATAGTCAGAAAGAGCTGTAATCCAGAAACTATTGCCCTGTCTTCTAGATATTGTTTAATACCTAAAAGTAGAAAATTATCCAATCTTGGGAATGTGAAGGGGAAAGGTAAAATTGCGATTATCAAAATCTTTGTTTCATATAAGCAGCGTAAGCAGCAGATATTAAGACAATGGAAAAAAAAAACAATAAAATCTGAATTATCTTAAACCTAACAGAAAAAAATACATACATCATAACACAGAAATACTTCATCCATTCTAGCGTGTTTTTCTACACAGTCATATCAGACTGACATGTAACAAGGAAAGCAGGGCATCTCTTTATTTTTGTTATCCTCGATTAGATTATCATACTGCTGGTTTCATATGCTGCCCTCCATTCTCTGCTTTCTTAGTCTATTCAAGCTCAGGGTATTTCTAAAAAACCCTTGAGTGTTTTTCTTTCAGAAAACTCACTAAGACTTATCCTGGTCATGATGAAATAGGGAGCAACATCATCTTTCTGTTGAACAAAATTGGGAGCTCTAAAACATTACATGAAATCTGCTGAGCCAAAATCAGTACAGATGGCTCAGAAATCCTTGTTTCAGTTCTTGTAACATTAATGATTATGATAAAACTGATTTGCAATTCACAGAAAGGCTTGCTAATAATTTTCTAATGTATTGTGATATTTCATGACCTATTTCTGCAATCTGGTATAAACAATGAATTGCAGGAATTTATAGTGATATCGCATCAAAAAAAAAGTCAAACACTTACCGTAGATATAAAATCTTTCATAAACTTGAAAATGGTTAAGGAAACTGAGCTATCTGACCTCTTTAGGACATGATAAAAGCAGATTATACACAAACTCATTAGGCACTAAAGTAATAATTCAGCACTAACATGAAAGAGTGACCTGAATAGCAACTAAAGGGGAAATTTAGCTTCTTCAGCTTTCGTTACAACCCCTTGTGTTTTTATTTTGCTATTTAAGCATTCTGTACAAGCAGTCGATCATTAGAACTGTTCCCTATGATGAGCTAATAACCCTGGACCCTGACTGTTCTTACGGGATTAAGTCAGCTTGTGCACATGTTTACTCTCATTAAACCATTTGCAGCAGATTTTATTATACATAATGCAATCTCCTGTCACATGCACATGTGATCCTGTCTGTAACCAGATCTGAGAAACTGCAATAAGCTGCTTGTGTTGTCGACATAAAGCAGTAACCCTCTCATCCGTTTTTAAAAGCTTATCTTTATGTGTTTTTAACTGCTCAACTAATCCACTGTTCCATTTCTCTTCATCAAGAATAATTATATTTTACATTTTTCAACAACATCTAATTAAGGTTTGAACATTACATCCTTACAAAACCCTGAAACAACTCTCCACTTGTTCTCTTGTTAACAACCATTAATTTTGTGTGCTGTTTAGAAAGTTTACCAATAGAACCCTAGAATGTTTTAAATAAATCATGAAATCTCCCAAATTAATATTTATGTTGATCTTTATGTTTTTGTAAACCTCTGACTGGAATTGTACCACTGACCAATATCAGATTATTCTGGTCTGTATTTTTATACACGTGATAATTATTTTCCTCTTCTTCATTGAGGGAGTTACCAAACTGCAGTTTAAAAATCTTTTCACACAGTCGTACCTGGTAGGATTGGTATTTAAAGCTGAAAATATAAAAAGTTACAAAGATATACTTAATACAAAGAAAGGAGGTTTTATTTTGCTTAGTCATGAAAAATCTTCTAAAACTAATATTTCTCCACTTCTGGTTACATTAGAAAATAGTCTAGATTTGTAGTGAGCCAGGATGTACACACCCATCCACATAAGGATGTCAATGTAATTAGACCACAAAAGGCCCAGTCTACTGTTCTATGGATGGCTGCCTGCAACTAAGTGGTTGATAGACCAATTCTTGACAGAACTGGGTTGAGAAATGTAGTCGTTCCATTTTCTACAGAGTTAAGTCTCAGACATGCTGTGTGCAGAGTAAAGAAATGGTTAAGCTAGCCTTTGGAAAGCTTCAGGTCTACTAATCTACTTTTCTACTCCAGAGATGCAGTGCTTCGTGAATTAAATTACGTTGAGATCACTATGAGGTGAAACTGCGTGTGTCTTCCTAGAGCTACCAGGCAAAGAGACTAAGGAGGAGGATGAAGCTGTGGTTACTTCAACTACAGACGGGGATGCTGACACACATTTGACAGACACTTCCACATCATCTGCTCAGCTACTGAAAACATCCACGGCACACAACACAGGTAAGAAAACACATCAGCAACAAATCAGAGCTTCTTTTAAATTACAGTCCTGTTCAATCATTTATTTTCAACCAATTAAGTCTGCTTGCTGCCTTTTTTTTATAAAAGCTATCCTGCATGCTTCTATACCTGAAAATGTGTGACAGGTACTCTGCATCATTTCCTTGTAACCATTAATTGCTTCCAATGGGAGAGGAAAGCTGCTCACACAAGCTGGCTCTTTAAGAGGACACCAGACAGCAGAAAAGATAGGGATCGATGCCCATCCACTGAACAAATACGCCCCAGAACTGTTCTCAGATATAAAGAATTGGTTCAAAGACAAGCAGCTATTATTAAAAAAAAAACTAAGCACTTAATTTATTAACTGATTTCAAATAAACTATATTTCTTTTTAAGATCTGATGAGACTGAGCAACAAATGGAGTCACTGCTACTAGTAATACAACACACAAAGATAGTTACTCCAGCTAGAACAGAATTTAAAGAAACATTCCCACACTGCAAATAAAAGACAGCTTTAAATCAACAAAAAATAAAAGATAAAAACCATCTCTTTGTACTTCAAACCCATGCCATCTTTCACTCTTACTATGATTTTATATCTATGCAAATTGAAGAAATATTTTCAGGGAATATTTCAGGTGTCAATTTAAATCATAGTGGTAGTTAGTTACATTATCCTCATTATTGTTTCTAGGATGAAGTGTAAAAGTTTAGGTCCATGAAATATTTGCATAATTACAAATGATAAAATATTCTCATGAAGTCTGTTTTATGTGTTGGTTGATTGTAAATGTACATAATTATGAAACTTATTTCTGTTCATATACATTTTTGAATGGATCCACTTTTGGCCCAGATCACAGCAGCAGATGTAACCTACATTACCTCACCCAGAATAGCAGATGATGTGATGTGATTTTCAAAAATAGACCTGTCGAATTTTCCACACGTTAATAATGAAGAGATACGTGCCATTTAATCTAGTAGGTCAAAAGTGAGTGGGGAAAAAACGACAAATATTCTAAGTCTGTGAATCTATTTATTTTCTAAAAAATACCCAAAGAGACTGATGAACCAAATTTGTTGTTACACACACTCTTGACAGCAGGTCTCTTTTCACTGCATAATAAATGATTTAAGAATTTATTATTCTTAAATCATTAAGAATAATAATGATTTATTATTCTTAATGATAAATCATTATCATTCTTAATGATAAATCATTCTTGATTGTTCTTTTACAATCAAGAACAGCAACTTCTTGATTGTAAAAGAAGTTGCTGTTCTTTTACAATCACCCTGAAGTAAACTTGTCCTCCTTCTCATAATGTTTAATCTACCTTACCTCAGCACTCCCATTTAATTGCTTTCCCAGAGGTGAATCTAACAGAAAACAAAGACAAACAGCTTCCAACTACACAAAGATTTTAGTTTTATGAGGCAGAATAAACTTGCAGCCAGTACAAGATTGAAATGGGTTTTATAGTTTTTTGACTATAAAAAGAGTACTTTGTGTGTATTACTTTCCCTTAGCTATAGGTTAGGTGCCTCAAGTGAGACACTGCAGTCTTTAAAAGTGAGCCTGAACGAAATTTTAAAAATGAATACAGCCATGCGCACAATATGATTATTCCACATTTCTATTATTAGTCTTCATCAAATATTTGAATAAAAAGGTCTCAGTTATATGAAATAAACCATGTGAATTTGGTCACAGAGGTAATGCCATGATTAACACTTTGCTATGCAAATTTTCAATTAAATTTAGTTTATTTATGTAGCATCAACTGACAACAAATGTCATCTCAAGGTACTTTACAAAAAATTATTTCAATTCAATCATACTTACAGTACATTCCAACTGATCCAAGTTATCAAATAGTACAGTATGCTCAATCAGTTATCCAGAGTAAGTTTTTGGATACCCAGCGGATTGCATCGAGACTTGTTGCACATCTCCAAAAATAACAAGGGTATGACACCATTGGCCACCCATCCACCCAAACTAACATTAAAACTGAAGTGCATGACACACTTTTCTATTTTTAGGGGAAAAAACTGGAAAACTATCCTTTTACTTTAATTCAAATATGTGTTGGATGAATGAAACTGGGGGTGCTAAATGCAATAGCTTACATGAAAGCATCTTCTTTTTGTTCTCTACAATATTTATAATCTTTCCCTTGGTATCCATCATGGTTACTTTTCCGTCTGCTTCTGATGTGTCAATTTAGCTTAACACGAGAGACTTGTTAACACAGGAATGTGTCAGATAACCAAGCAGCATGAAGTGGAATGTCAAGCTCCCATCTGTCCATGTACCGTAGGCACCCACACAGCAAGCCAGCAGATCAAATGTGACACCAGCTGACAAGAGCAAAGAAGAAAAATATGGGCCTAATTCATCGCCCATCACTGTTTCCACTCAGTCTAACTCGCTGGCTTCCAAGCCATTGCCCTGAAAGTAAACAAATGGCTAGACAAGTCACTGACCTAACACTGTTCCTAACCCCACCTACTTTATCAGCAGCCCCCACATTTAAAATACCTACTGTTGGGTGTTTGTTTTCCACTTCAGCCAAATTTTCTGTACCACTACTAAATGCTATTGCAAAATCACAGAACTAAGATATTGTTGGAGTATTTGACAAATATGTTGATGATAAAATGTCAAGCACAGGTTTTTAATTTGCCTTAACGTTTTCATTTAATCACCAATTTCATTATGTTTTATTGTAATATGAGATCATGCATGCACTTTCAACATGAGTCTCTGTAGCATTCAGCAAAACATCCTGTAGCCTGATTCTGCCTCTCACTGCTGACCTTTCAATCCCAACTCTGCTAATTAGCAACAAGAGAAAAAGCTAGTTAGCTACCCTGGGTACTAGGCATAATTTCTATAAAAAAAAAAAAAAAGAAGCAACCACAAGCGCATTTTTCAGGGCATACTTTTAATTGTAGTTTTATTTTTTGTCCACTGTGACTATTTTTATTTTGGTAACACAAAACAATATTAGCTTTATATGTGCTTTCCATCTTCTGCTTCAAGCTAGCTCAGACTTCTGTGTGAAGTCTGTTGCATTTCAAAGAATCAGCTAAATATTTCTATGACTATGATTGGATATTTGGTTGAAAATTGTAAAATTGTAAAACATTATAATTTTAATTTATTCAGACCAAGAAGCAGTTGGTTTACTGATTTAATGGCTGCATAACATCCTTTTCCTGTCTGACTAGTGTGACTGTAAGGCTCATGACATGCCTTACATTCCTTACACAATGGTATACAATGGTAATAATTTGGTTAAAATACAACAAGTTCATTTTGTTTGCAAAGTCATAAAACAATAATAATAAAAAAAAATAAGTGCATCAGCTCACAAATAAATTGTTTTTAAAAAAGGCTGATTATTGTTTTGTTTTTTGGGGGGGAGTTTGCCCTTCTTGGGGAAATGACAAAACTCAGGACAAAACAGCAGACTCTCTGAAGTAAAGCTGCTGTATTACACTGACAGAAGCACTAGTGGCTCACTGTGGGGTCATATTTCTGTAAGCTTGAAATTTTCATCCAAGCCTGGGACAGTTATCCAACACTCAGGTGAGAAAACAAACAAGAAAAATTATAAAGACAAGCACCAGGCCAGGAAGAGAGAAAAATAATGGTTTTAAAAACATATTAAGCAACTAGGAGGACAAAATAGCGTCCTTTAATATTGTTACTTGAATGTCCGCTTTCTCCACATACCTCAAGATGACCACATATTGTTTGAACAACACCCATGAGCATTGTGTGATGCAGGCAAAATGCATTAGAGGGTAAGGATGCTTTCCTCTTATTGCAAGAATAATAAAAGGTGTTTTTCATCCTTTCTCTCTCCACCTGCAGCTCCAAAGCCAGACATTGTTAACATAACAGAACTAGCAGCAGTCATGCATTTAGTCTATAACCTAAAAGACAGAAAAGTCATCAGAATAAATAATTTAAAGCATGCTAAATTACTTGCACATTTAATACTCGTAAAATAAAACTATGTAACTTAAAAAACATGAAAAAAAAAAAAAAGTTTAGTAGCATCAGATCCACCGATGGGTGTTTCCCTTATTTTTGCCAAAAGAAAATTAAAACAACAGCACTGAACTATGAGATGGGAAAAGGTTGGGAAAAACACAAGAACGTAACTTACAAAAGTGAAGAGCCTGAGACCAAAAAAAAATTAAAACCGGAATAAAAACTTAGTGGGAGTTGAAAAAAAAAATAAGACAACATCAATTTATATGGAAATATTTTGAGGTTTTGTGGTGCCAGGGCCAGGACATTTATAGTTTTAAACTGGCACCATAAGGTTTGATGAATTCTCCAGGTATTGCTAAATGGGATATAACCAATGTTTTTCTCAGTTTGTGTAAACTCATGTAGCTACTTACACAAATTAGAAAATGTGAGAAAGATCCTTGTGACATGAAAAGAATTGCAAAAAGCTAATGCTTCACACTTCTCTAAAGCTGCCAACAGTGTGATTAACTGTGCTGTCAGTTTATTCTGGCTGCTGTTTTCTGTCATTGGGGGTCCATTATGGTCCCCGACTGTTCATGAAGGTGTTATTGTCTCTGATAAGCCAGCAGAAAGATCACTAATGAGTCTGTGTGTGCAAATCAGATGCTGTTTCTCCCCATGGGTTGCACTAGCTCATCCGTAGCAGCTAACTTAATAATTATTATTATAAAAAAAGAACAAGCAGAAACATGAGAAGCTCTGTGATGTGGAGTCTGAAAAAGAGACATGCTTTCTGTATGAACTGGTTTGCATTCAAACCACATTAGCATACTACAACATGGCCAGTGAATGCTTTTCTGCACATTTCACACAGACATGGTCACTCCCAAATCCTCAAAGCTAAATGAGTTTCTTTGTAGTGCCAAAACATGACGAACACAGTCATAAGTAAGTTACATGGAAAGTCCAGATGGCTTATGTAATGCAGGAAAAAGTAGTTCTGTGGTTGTGACACACACACACACACACACCCCCACACACTTTTCTGGGTCTAGCTCAGCTGAAAGTTGTGTACTTACAAGTTTTTCCAGGATTAGCACATTACAGGCAGCATTATTTTTGCAGTGTGGATCAAAGCAGATTGTTTTCCACACTTGTTCTTACAAGTAGCTAAATGTTGTGAAAGAAGATTTAGACCAGTCCTCCAGAGTTGTAAATAATTCATCCTCTTGTTCTGTCTTCTCAATTTTTGACTGTCATAAAAATGTTATTAATTTTATCAGATATGTAAAGTAAATTTAATTGTCTCATCATCTGTCACTGCAGGTATTCTCTCTGAATCTCCATCATTACTTCTGTACACTGAAGACTGGACATCTAACCTACCAAACAGTGACAGCACCTTACTTCCAGACTGCAATAAGGAACGCTCTGGAATCTGCAACCTCTCCTACACCTGGGATGCCACTACTTCCCTGAGAATGAAACCCACACAAAATATCACTGCCACAAACCAGTCAACCAACGCTTTCCTTCTCCCAGCTACACCCATGTTGGTGCCGTTATACACTGACTGGAACAGTGCCATAGCGGCCTGGGGCCTGGCATGGGAGGCCCATGTCTATGGTGCAGGCGGAGTCTTTGCAGTGCTAACACTCGCATCTGCACTCAATCTGCTTTGCTTGCCACTGAGATGTCCATCTGGGTGTGGCTATTTTGCTCTAGTCAGCCTGTTCCTTCTAGCTGCTGCATGCACCAGGTCCTTCTCCCTTCTTTATGATGCCTATGGCCACCAGGGTCGCATATCCTCCACAGAGGCCTCGCTAATGCTCTTTGAAGCACCTTTTCCCTGTCTTACTGCAGCTTTCGGTTTGGTTTTTCTTCTCCTCTCAATGCGCTCAAGAATGCAGCTCTCATATTCAGCCTTTCAGAGACCTTGTTTCCTGGCCTGTCTAGTTGTCTTGCACTTTGCTGCTGCATTTGGTCCAGTGACTTTCTTGAAGTTCTACCGGCAAACGCCCCCTTTGTGCCTCTTTCTGTCATTGATCTCTCGTGGAGCCTTTGTGGCACTTGCAACATTTCTATCTGCTGCCTATTTTGTTTTCTATATCTATGTTCGGGCAGACTCAAAACACATCTATCATCTAAACAACACATCTCCAACACCAGCTGAACGCTACAACCGCTGCCCATTTGCTGAGAGTCGGGATTGGAACCGTGCAGCTATAACTGTTTGTCTTTCAGCATTGTTTTCTTTAGCTTGTGCAGGACTGCAGTTTTATGCAATGCTTAATGCTGTGGGTGTTATTGGTGGGAAGGAGGTCTTCTACCCTTGGCCCTGGTGGGCTTTCCAGTTTAGCTGTAGGCTGTGTGAACTTTTGGTCTGTCTCACCTTAGCTTTAGTGGTTGCTCAACCAGTTTTTTGTTCCAACCAGCTCCCAGCAGCTGGAAGTTGTTGGACTGAACTCCTAGCATCCAAGTCCCCCATCCTGCCTGGGACCTACCAGTGGACACTCAGCCAGCAGGAGAAGCTTGCTATTGTTGACACTGTTGGACTTGGAGAGACAGAAAGCCTCCCACTTTACACTCTGATGGATGAGAGGCTTGGAAGCAGCCTGAATGGCTTGGACCTCCTCTACCACAGCAACCGGGCCTTAGTATATCGAGATCTCGACTTGGACTTAGGGTTATTGGGTTCAGAAAAACCTGAGGACGGGGGAGGCAGAGAGCCCTCAGGTGGATCTTCATTTTCAAGCGACTCCACTGCAGACCTGCGACCCCCTTCACCAATCAACTTGCGCCGTAGCATAGACGAAGCACTCTTCAGTGAAGCATTGTTTCCCATGAGCCTCTTCAGTCCTGTTAGACCTATTCGCTGCAGTGACACATCTGTAAACAACCACTGGACGCTTCCAAGCAATGGCCCCTGTGATCCTCTCTCCACTGACTCCAGTCTTTATCGACCCTCATCCTGCCTTGAAATGGCCTCTCAGCTACAGTTTTCTGCCAGCCAATCTCAAGGTGTAGCCACAGAAGGAGCTCCAACATCTCCCTCCACGGGCTCATCCTCCAGCAATTCATCAGCTGAACGTTGGAGAAGCAGTTCCTCATTCTGCTCTCTGTACCGTGCCTCTCTTGCTGGCTCCTCTCTTGTTCTTTGCCCAAGTTCAGAGAGACATACAAGGCAGCTTCCACAGGAAGGCTCAAATGTGGCCTCCCATAACCCACAAAGACACTACCAAGCTCTGGGAGCTGCCTCACAGGAAAGCCTGAACCTGTCAACTGAGACAGATCGATCTGTGCAGCAGGAATTCATTACAGTTTGCAGACAAATGGATTCTTTAAGCATCTGCAGTGAGACTATAGATTTATAGAAAACAGACTCTTATTAAGAGGGACCTGAAATGAGTGTCTGCTTTGTGCAGCAAGATGATGATTGGAATTTTAAATGGTATCTGATAGTGCATGTCAGCTTTATGTACTTCTTAAACACTATAGCTGCAAAAATGTTTCAGGAGGTTTGATAAGACTTCTTAAGGATTTAGTGAATATTCCTGTGAGTCTAAGTGCCAAGACTGTCAAAAGCCAAGAGACTGTTTGTAAATTTTACATGTCTTATAAAAGCAGATGATGCTAGTTAAATTAAGAGTTACTTTTATTAAGTGGTGATATAATAAGGAGGTATTTGTACAAATGTTTTTATGGCATTCCAACATTCCAATAGGTTGTACTGTGATAAATATAAGCTCTTACTTGCTACTGTTGTAATAGCCTACATAAGTTTAGTTATTATAACAAATACTTAGACTGGATGGGGTTTTTTTCCAAATGTAAACATCTCATATCTACCGTACATATTTCTCTGAGGCATGGTGCAGCAGTGCCCTCTGCTGGCATATGAACAGTATATTTAGCATCTGTTTCAAGAGTAAGAGTGTAAGAGTGTGTTAGCCCCTTACAGATTTCATCAGTTTTGCTTTTTTTTTTGTCACACATAAATGTTTCAAATAATCAAACAAATCTTGATGTTAGGTAAATATAAAATACAAATATAAAATTCACTTTTCAAATGAGATACTTTAAAAAAAAAAAAGCTCTCCAAACCAATCTGGCCCTGTGTGAAAAAGTATTTGAACCATAAACCTTATAATTGTGACAACCTTCGTTGCAATAAGTTCCATTAAGAGCTTGGACAGCAGGAAGTTAAGACTTTGACTATTCCATTCTTATAGCTTCACTTTATTTTTCTTTTTTTTTTCTTTTGTTTGTTTTGAGCAACTTTAATTCGAAATTGCTAGGTAATGTAGCAAGGTGATTAGAGTTTCTTGGGGGTCTTGCCAAAAATGCTTAGCGTGTCACTTCATTTTACACATACATGAAATCATTGGAGGATATACTGTATGCCAAGAATTTAAAAGAAATTGTGAGAACTCACAGATATCTGTTTAATCCCTTGGAGAGATTGACGCTGCTGTTCTTTCTTCTGGTTAAGGGAGGCAGAAAATACACAGTTCGGTAGTTCACTAGTTGGAAGTCGACTCCCCCCTTGCTGGTGCTGGAAGTGGGTCATGACTGACCTGAAATGAGAAACAAAAAAACACGGCATGCTACAAAGACTATAAAACTATACCTATAATCAGTATAATCAGTTACAATTGAGGATATCAAACTTACAGTTCACTGGAATTCAAGATGCAATGTTCCGTCCTTCAATGTTAGTGCATGTAACTTGCAGCAATCCTAAGGAGGTAAAAGAAAATATTTGCAACAAGAATAATTTCTTAAAAGCCTTTGTTGTATCATTAACATTTTTATTTAATTATACAGTGGCAGTGAATTAACATAGTTCAAAAAGAGAGGGGAACTATTTGTTGAAGTTTGTGTTATCACTATTTAGAGCTACATTTACAGCATAATACAGCAAATAAACAAAGTTAGATGCTCAAACAGACCTGTTAAAGCATAAAAAGTAGGATGAAACAGTCAACTTCCACAGTCACTGTACGTTGTCTAAATTTGCCTGTAATTTAGCTTTATAACTTTGAGAGTTGAAATTTGCTGGAGTCAAATAAAGAGTATTGTCCAAATTAGATGTTTTTTTTTTTTGTTTTTTTATCAGTTTTACCTGAGGAAGTTCACTACCCAACTGAAGCAGGTCATACCAACCTGTTCTGTGCCTAAACTAGTTTGTGTTAAGTCAACACTACTTACATGTTAGTTTCTGTCGGTTTTTTGTTGAGTTTTTAACACTAAAAGGTATATTTACGTTGAAAATGCCGCTCTCACTATTTTTGATAAGTCGCAGCTGCGCTAGATGAGGGTTCGAGAAATAGGGCCCCTTCAGGGAGTCCTGCGCATGTCGACCACGGTGGTTGAAAACTCGGCTCATTGTCGCGGCTCGGTGGCGATTCGAAGTTGGTCAGCCCTCGGGAATCCGCTTTAAGCCAATCTTGCAGGACCCCTGTATGGGGACCTCTGGTTTTACCAGCCTGCAGATTATTTTCCTAAACTCTTTGAGATCACCAAGATTTTCCATTTTAAGATGGGTTACTATCTTAGCCCATTTTCGGGCTAAGATAGTAAGCCGAACAGCAGTGAAATTTTGATAAATTTTACAGCTGTTAGCTCAGTAAAATTGATCAAAATGCCCATTTCCTCAGACAGAAATCAGGAAGAGGTCTGGGTAATATAAAGTGAATCAAGAATTGTGTTAATAACAGCTTACATGTTCTAACACAGATTGGTTTTGATAGCTGGTTTGCTTTACTAAATTAAAGTTTGGTTACTGGGTTCAGTTTGCTCTGGTTGTCTTTGTCAGAAATATTTAGTTTGATTAACCAAAACATTTCTGTGTGACAAAAAAAAAGGAGATCTGTACTTTTTCACAGCACTGTACAATCCTCTGACTGGCATATTAATTTAAGTTGAAATAAAGCGTTAAATATTTGTCTTCTTTTTCTTAAAATGAAACATAAATCTCATTGAAAAGAAAAGAAAGAAAGACAAGAGCTCATGCACAGTATTGTATTTGTTTATTTTAACATATTAAAAACAACAAAAGCAACTTTCCTCTTATGAGAGTTTTTACTGTAAACATATCCTAAAGTGATCTTCTTCAAAATCCCCGGATGGATAATAACTGAAGATTTCCCCATCAGTTTACAAAAAAAAAAAAAAAAAAAAAAAAAAGAGAAAAGGTTTTTGGTTGCAAAATGTGTCACTCTGTGTCGACAATCGCTGAAAACTGAAATTCATACAGAGGAGAAACATTAATAAAATGTCAGTTGTGCTTTGTGGATGGACTAACAGGACTCAGTACTTCACAATTAAGACATTCTGGACAGCTGAATGACCTGTTTTAAATAGGGAATCTGGAATAAACAGCAGATTTATAGTTTTCTTCAGACACAGTCATGTACATTTTTTCTTGAAAGCCATTGTAGCTGCAAGCACTGTTAGTTCACCTTGTGTGGGATGGAGAAACTTCATTGGGAAAAAAAAAAAACAGAAAAAAAAGTACGGTAAAAGTATGGCAAGGATATCCACTTTGAACAATTTCCAACTCCAACATCAACTGAACGATGAACAGAGACACTCATATAAAATGTGGCTATTCACTGCGCCGACATGTCCATCTCCATTTCAAGGCATACCTCTGGTGAACAGATAAAAACACAACAATACATGTCTGACGGGAAAGAAACAGATGAGCTAACTG
Organism: Brachyrhaphis terrabensis; assembly: GCA_903067065.1. NCBI lineage: Eukaryota > Metazoa > Chordata > Actinopteri > Cyprinodontiformes > Poeciliidae > Brachyrhaphis > Brachyrhaphis terrabensis. The sequence goes on from CAEGAG010247720.1 coordinate 46,126, forward strand.
CCGCACCAGTTTTGGTGTTAAGGTTTAAAAAAATTTAAATAAAAAGAAGTGTAGATACACTTGGCAGTATGTTTGCGATCTAAGCAGAATATAAACAAAGCCACGCTCGGCTCAGTGAAAAAAAACATGCATTATCAAAAACCTTCCAGCTGAAATCAAAGTCGCCAGGACTCTATAGGTTTAATAAAAAGAGTTTTTCTCTGAAAAAATATTCAGATTACGACCAAGGAAATAGTCACTGTTTATGATTGACCCATTATGCATCCTAAACAAAACTAATGTTTATTAGCTTTTGGTGCTCTCCATGTTAAATATACCAAAAACACTGATATGGGGTTTTTTGGCTCAGAATGATTGAATTTCCAAAGAGGGAAAAAAAAAAAAAAAGCCCCCACTGCAGATCTGCCCACTGTTCTGATTCAATTAACAACAATGACAAACGTCTCAATGGTAAGAATCTATTATACACCAATTAAATAACCTGTACTGTAATACGAGCAGCATACATCTGCAATGACCTAAAATTATTACTCGGAAGGTTTGCCGAACCAGTCTGGCACGGAGCACAAAGAGAGACGTGTCGTCTTGTGTTCTGCACACATTACTGTGTTGTTGAACGGGGATGGGTTAAGGTTCAGGAGGCGCGTTTGCTGGTAGGCCTGGGACCCAAAACGAGCCACAAAAAGATGCTGCTGACCTGCGCCACGGCTGTTTCTGACAGGACAAATAAAACGGCGCGCCTTTACTCCGTCACGACTTTACTGTAACCCCACACAACCTGGAATTCACACTGCTGTTTCTCTCACGACTATCAGCCTCACGCACACGAACCTGGTGCAGGGCTGCACACTCATGAACCAAACAAACAAACAAACAAAAAAGGACTAACAATAACCCTGATGCGCCACTTCTTAAGAGCAAAGTCTGAGGTGTTCAGAGAGTCGGTGAAGGTTTGAAGATTCTCCATTTGCTACGATGCCGTCCTCTACCCCAAATCAGTCGTTTGTGATAAGTGAGCGAGTGGGCTTAACGCAGAAGAAGCAGAGAGGGTGTTGTTGCGGATTTTGGCAGAAGTTTTTAAAACATTTGGTCACTTGTCAGATTGGATTTCCTTCACTCTTCCTTAAATTCCATTTAGTAAAGTCGCTTCTCATAACTGTGGAGGCAAAGAAACAAAAAGATCAGCATTTAGTCTGTTGGATGTCATTCAGCTTAAATCCAGACTTCAGAAATGTGCTTAGCATAAAATGTCAATTTGAAGCCTTGGTGTGAGCCGAATCATAGCCAAGGGAAGAATGTTACAAATTCATCGAGCCTCTGGTTCTGGCTCGATGAATTTGTGTTTCAGAAAAATAAGCCTCAATTTGATGTTATCTCACTGTGGTCCATTTTATACAACTGCTGATGCACCATAGAGTGTACATTTCCAGATCTTTGGATTCTCTCTTCGGTATAGAAACCTTCAAGAGGTTGAATAGCTAAAGAACTCAATTCTAGATATTTAATATATTTTAGTTTCGTTTCTGAAATGAAATTTGATTTGTGACTCGTTTAAAAATTGTGCTACAAAAAATGCTTTTGAAGAAGAGAATTCAGTTAAATTTTTGTTTTATACCAGAATGAATTATACTTTTTTTAAAGTTACTTACGAGTGTAGTCCATGAACGCCTCCCTCAACCTGTGCAGACATAGTTCGCTTCTCAAACTTCAGTTCCCCAGAGTACATCATAGAACTAAGGAAAAAAAAATCTAATTATTTTAATGTAGTATACATAAATATTACACGCGTGCTCCAAGTAAAACAGAAACCCCACCGGAGGATAGACAGGCTCTTTGCTCCGATGTCCTGGCAGCCATGTTGGATTCCAGCTATAAGGTACGGTATAAACTTATGGATGGACCCTTTGTCCTGGACTGAGCCCGACACGCCCTGAGCGACCTTCACCTTGTCACCCTCACTGAAAAGAAGACATCATCTGCTTAAGACTCACTTCACTCAAATATAACATTTGTGTTTAAGATTTTTTAGCTCCCACACACCTAAAGTAGCGCTTCTGGCTGCTGGTGCTTTTCTCCATCGCATCCAGAGACCCCATACCCCGATATTTCTTCAGTCGCACGCCGTCTGAGAAGAAGTACTCTCCAGGAGCCTCGGTGGTCGCAGCTAGCAGGGAGCCCATCATAACTGTTGAAGAGGTTTCACACGTGGTATGATAACAGATATTTAAACGGTGGCATGAAGTAGCTAGAAATTGGACGGGGCTGTTTCTCATGGTAAACATTTGGGCCTCACCAGTCGACGCTCCCAGAGACAGAGCCTTCACCACGTGGCCCACAGTCTGAATACCGCCATCCGCAATCACCGGCACGCCAAAACGTCTCGCGTACTCTGCTACTTTATACACAGAGGTTCCCTGAGGACGCCCACAGGCCATCACTAAAAGGAATTAAGAAAAATAAATAAATACAGGTGATGCAGGGCAGGACAGTCTGTAGTGGACCTGCAGTCCCATAGCTTTGTAAGTGATGAGCGGACTGCAAACTTTTCTGCATTGCCATCTTTGTGCTCAGTTGTCAAGTACCTTCCTGCGTGATGCAAATGGAGCCACAACCCATCCCAACCCTCAGAGCATCCACACCGGCATCAATCAGATTCTTGGCCTGGGCTGCTGTAACCACTGCGGGAAAAAAAATAAAAAATTTAAATAAAACAGCAGCAATTCTACCCTTGCAACATTTTGTAAGACAGTTTCAAGAACTGCTAGCAGTTGCTTGATTTTAACTTTTAACCCAGATACTCAGCTATTTCCAATTGCAACAAACTCACCGTTTCCTCCCACGACTTGTAATTCAGGATGCTTTTGTTTAATGTAGCTGATCATGTTGATCTGATACACTGAGTTGCCCTGTGAAGAATCCTGGAAATACAGAAACATTTTTTGTTTTAGGTGAAAGTATACCACACTTCAGAAAGTTCTGAAAAAAATATGAACAAATGATGTGTTGGTTTTACATTATAAAACAATTGTATCATTGTGATTGCATTATGGCTTAAATTCTCAGAGTTCTTGGTCTTTTCTTAAAAATAAATATAGATAAATAAAGTTTATTATGAATCCTTAACAGATAATTCTAGTATGGTTAGGTTTTAAATATAGGACCTACAAAAACTACAGACTGGACAGAAAGCAGAAAGGAAATATTAATGTGAATGTTTTAACAGAAGATCAATATTAGAAAAATACAGCATAAAGATTTTACTTTAAAGGTCTTATAAGTATTTCAATGACTGTAGAGCTGCAGTTTGTAGTGTATTCATCCAGCACAATTCTTCAAAAGCTCACAAAGTAACGCAGTGGTCAGCAACGGCCACCAGAGGGCGCTCTGTGGCTTAATTCACTGTAGGGATGACAAACTAAAATTCTCCTAACAGCAACTTCACGTCCTGACATGAACACACTGTGACAGATCATGTTGATTTATCTTCCAACAGGCCTGCTTCTCAATCGCTGCTAAAAACGGACACCTTTCCCCTAAAATAATAATCACAAAACATATATAACACCTACCAGCACAACCACATCAACCCCAGCCTGCACCAGTAGGTCCAGTCTGTATTTGTCATCCTCCCGGGTGCCGATGGCAGCACCACAGAGAAGCTGTTTGCGTGAATCTTTTGATGCTAGCGGGTAGTCTCTGTTCTTCTTCAGATCTGTCCTGGCGATAATGGCCACCAGCTCGTCATTATCATTCACAATGGGAAGCTTGCCTGAAATGAGAGCGTCAAAATGAGCTTAGGAAGCAACACAAGAAGCTCTGCTGTAACACGCCCAATGTTTACCTTTTTTGCTCCTCTGTAAAATATCATTGGCTTCTTTGAGCGTGACGCCAGCTGGAGCTACCACCAAGTCCTCTCTTTTCGTCATAGCCTGGAAGATTACAAGCATGATTATGGTAACAAAACAAAATCAATGTGTGGAAAAACTCCCAGAAATGTTAAGCAGCACACCTCCTCCAGAGGTTTGCCATGGTCCTTCTCAGAGAGGAAATCGATATCTCTGGAGGTGACGATCCCAACCAGCTTGCTGCCCATTTTTCCCGTCTCAGTGATGGGAATTCCAGAGAAACCGTGTCTTACTTTGGCCTCAAACACATCTCCAATCGTGTGACGCGGACTCATTACGACCGGGTCTGTGATAAAGCCCTGTTCGAACCTCTGGAAAGGAACATAAAAGTAAACAAAATCTTGAATCATTTTGTGACCAAAGTGGGCTTTTGTTTGTGAGTAAAGCAGCAGGTGTAGCAAAAACAACTCCACACAAGTAAGAAATTGTAATACACTGCACGCAACAAAAAAAAGGGAAAACATACACAGCAATAAGAAAAACATGCACCACACACAGAAGGTGAAAGTTACCATATGCTATATATAACAAAAGATAAGGGGAAAAAAATTAAGAAAAGTCAAGAGAGCAGCTTCAGATTAATCATTTGTACTTTTTTCCATTTTGGTAAGATTTGACAAAACAAAAACACCACAACAACCTCTGCAGTCAAAAGAAAATACAACATGCATGACTAAAACAAAATACCCATCATTTATAGGGAACATGATAGAAGCGGAAATCGTTCCTTTACCTTGACCTTCCGGACCTCATTGGCTTGGAATTCAGGTGTGCAGTTGTGATGGATGAATCCCATTCCTCCCATCAGCTAGCAAATTAGGAAGGAAAAACCACATTTAGCTTTAAAAAGTTGTACGCTTAGATAAAAAACATAAATGCGAATTCTGAATTTCCTTACCGCCATAGCAATTGCCATGGCTGACTCTGTGACGGTATCCATGGGCGACGAGATAAGAGGGGTTTTCAGGGTGATCTTCTTGGTGAGTGCCGACGTCAGGTCCTGTAAAAGTTAAAACAGATTGCACACTTCATCCAGCAGGGGGCGTAACACACTGTGTCACTATTTTTAGTTAATGCTGATTAAAGTGAAAGGAAAAGTCCCAAAGTGTCTCAGTTTGGCGTTACTTTGTGATTTAAGACGGCTGAACATCAAATCCAGTAAATTGTGCTCTGGCTCATCACTATTTTTCCCTAAACAACAGAATATACCTTGACTTATCATCCACTCCCACAAGAACCAGCATTTTTGGGATTTTGTTTTTTTTAAACACTTGTGAACAAAAAAATAAAAAATAAAACAGAAGCAGCATTCCTGGCATGGGAAACCAGCAAATCAGTGTAACTCACGTCTCAAATTTACTCTCTATCTCACATAGACGTAAACTATGGAGGCAGATCGCTGTGGTTCTCAGGAGTTCACCGTGAAGGCAAAGAGTCTGATATTGTACTCTGATTTTACTCAATGGGAAGTTTTGAGTCAGAGAGGGAAGTCAAGAAACCTCACAAATTTAATCAAATATTGCCCAACGGCGTGAAACTTCAAGTATCAAACCAACATGCTCTTAATAAAACTGATGGGTGTTACGATTAGTATTTCCTATCATGACTTTCCATGTTTGTTGTGATCAGAAATATGTCTTTAAACCGGTTTCTTTAAAACAGCAGCAGAAAACACTTGTCAAGTATTAAAGACAGTACTAAAACTAAAAACATTGTAGGGTTTTTTTTTTATTATTTTATTGATTTCTTTTTTAAAATAACTTGATACTCCTAGCTAGCATATTTGCATGCATGCTAACTTGTTAATGCTCCAACCAGACTGTCAGACCGCCAACCAAATAGGCTGTTTCCATATATCCATTATTAAATAATGTCAAACTGAGCCCATTCAACAGTTGTAAACAACAGCTCTGGTCTGCTGGAGAAATCGCAGAGAGATTATAGATCAATTAAACTAAAACCCTTAGAAATGGATGGAGCAGAAGAGGGAGGTTTCATTTCGTGTAAAGCCCAGAGATTAACTCATCTGTTGAGAGACGGATGAGCCACTGACCAGACGTGAACGTAAACATGAGGGGTGTGGGTGCAGCCGGTGTCTAACCACACTAAGCAAAAACAGAAAGTCAGAAAAAGAGCAGCTCTCGCGTCAGTAAGAAGTGGAAAATACCACGACTTCTGTAAACAACTGGATATAGAAAATGAGGCTGCGATGCACAGTGGAAGATTTTACGTGTGGCTCTGCTTCCTTTCCATTCAAGAAGATGATTTCCAAACGTTTTCATCATGAGGGAGTAAAGCGATAACTACAAAAAACAAACAGAAAAATAAATAAAAGCTGAAATAGGACTCACCACTTCATCAGAGGTAAAGTCAATGAAGCCAGGCAAAATCAGGAAGTCACTGAAAGACAAAGAAGAAATCAGAAATTAAAGAGAAAAAAAAATGGAATAATCAATCTTTAATAGAAACTCCAGGAGCTCCAGATTAAGACTTCACTTAATATGAGCCGACAGAACAACATAAACCGTTTTTAGACCAAACTGAGGACTTGAATTACATCTTATTGTTACAAGTTGCCTCTTTATGTAAGAAAAACATGGCTTAGAACAGACACTAAGGACAGCAGGGTACACCATGTACCTGCTAAAAAGCTAGAGTTGACCTCTTTGTGCTGAGTAAACACTACAGAAACTAGAATTAAATCATTTTTAGGAGAAAAAGCTAGACAGAACTAGTGTGTTCCCCACCCACACCCCTTCAGGCAGTCTGTGTGTACTTAGTCGTTTTTGCAGATGGGTGCGAGACCATGCAGTAGACGAATGGAGCAGCACAGGACTAAATGGGAGCTTTGCATTTTTAAAACGAATGTCAGATGAGGAGTGCATAGTAGGAATAGATCCAAACTGAGGAAAGATGAGCACTATTGTTGTACATGAAGAGAGTGCAGGAGAGTGGAATATGAGGGATGACTTTTAATCTATTTTGCTTCAGTGTGGGTGGAGACCAGGAGTCAAAAATAGCTTCCCTCAACGGGACACTAAAAGGATCCACATCTGTTTGCATTTAGCTGAAGCCTCAGACCTCAACAGCATCACAGTCTGAACCGACTCAAGAGTCAGAAGCAAACAGGCTCTGATTCCGAAAGGAAACAAAAGCCTGTGGCCTTATTGTGGTTTTCATTTGAATGTTAAATGTAGACAAATCCAGGATGCTAAGTGGGAGTGTTTGAAGATTAAAAAAAACAAAAGTCACTTTGCTCACTTTCTCTCAACCTTAGCATTCAAGGGATCTCACATTTTTGCATGGGAACAATCAAAACAAATTAAATAAATCTAAACCGCATTCTTAAAATTCAATATCAAATTAAGATCAAATTACATTTCAAATCTCTAAATGGTATGCATAGACACCCATTACTTGACTGTGAAAAAGAATGGTAATCTGCATGTCAATCATGTTTCTGAAACAATACTGTCTGGCTGAATGTTTTTGTACAACCATAAATTATGGTGGATGCTTTAATTTTGTATTATCCTTTGATTCTTTTTTTTTTTAAACCCACTGACCTTTTCCAATCATTCTCATGTAACAAACTTCAAATTTACATTTATTTCATTGCAATTTCATGTTGTAGACCAAGCAGTCTGTAAAGAGGAAGGAAAGTGAGCCTGTAATGGTTCTCTTCTATCTCCATCTTTAGAGTTGTTGTCCTGATGGAAAGTGAACCTCTGCTCTACTTTTAAATACTACTCAAACTGTCCGGTTTTCAGACAGTACTGCACTATAATCTATCTTCATCTGTAATTTAATCCCCGTCACGGTGCCACTTTATCGCTTTTCCACCGATTAATCTCTCGACATTTAAAAAAGTAGTCCATCTTCTTGTTTCTGCCTGTTACACAAATAATACCTGGGCTCAACCACGTCAATCAGTCTGAAGTATTTAACATGCAGGTGCACATATCCGAAAGCATAGACTGACGACTGAAGTGTAATTTCTGCATGTGGCATTTATAGCACAATGATACAGGAAGTTTCTACTGTCACTAACAATGAGTTCCTGTGTGATCTTGCTTGTTAAGATTTTTCACGGGTAAAGAAAAAAAAAAAAAAAAAGATTTTACGCGTCACATTTTTTATTATCGAGAAAAAAAAAAGCTAAATTTCAACCAGTGCTACAATCATCTTTTTTAGAGAAAAAACCCCCCCAAAAAACCAAAAGACAACAAAACCTTTCACTAAGCTACATGATGCCCATTCAGGCAGCTATAAGTAAAATGTTTTACAGAAACAGGAATGTCGTCTTATTGCGAAGCAGAAACAGAACGAGGCCAGAAATTTTGCGATTTTTAGCTAATAATTAAAAGTGCTTTAGAGGACAGCTGTAAAGGGATCCCGAGCATGAGTAAATATTGAGAATGGATGTAATGGTTGGGGATTTATGTGAGTGGAAAGAAGCTGCGCATGCATCTCAGTTTCAGAATCTTTTTGTTCCAAAACAAAAACATGGATGGCTTTATGTTTTGCCATTTCTATACAGATGAAACCTGAGGTTTACTTACACTGCAGAAAAGAAACAGAACTTTTCTTTCTCTCTTGCTGTGATACTGAATCGTTCTCGTGATAAGCAGAATTATATCTACTTGTTTAATGCCAGGATAATAAAAACAATTTAAAAAAATTTGTTTTAAAGCACATTTTTAAAGCAAAGTCTTCTCGAGGTTTTTAAGTCCATTCGAGTTCAACTTTTATTTATTTCTCTGTTGCAAAAGAAACTGATCCACTTGATAAACCAAATTAAAAACCTCAACTTTTTTTTCTGGTATTTAGTAATTAAAAATTATTTTTGTAATCCTAACCGCCCAAAACTGTCTGATTTAACACTGGTGAACAAAAACAAAAGGAAGAAAAAAAAACCAAACAGGTTATGCGTCTTTTAATACAGTGCATGTAAACTTATAGGCTTCAACTATGAATTTAAGTTTCAATCCATGGCTAGCTGATCCATAAAGCATATGCCACTAACATGGTCAGAGAGAAGCAAGAAAGGGGGAGGCAACTGGGCTTAATTAGACCCTCTGACGGAGCAAAAAAATGTGCAACAAATAGTGTAAAGAGTTAATCATGCATTCTGTGTTTACAAGAGAGGTCAAGCACTTTACTGATATGTTTAGGTAAATAATAAGCATTATGCTGACTGGAGCTAATTTTTTTTCCCCCCATAACCAAGATCAAGTTGAGCATTCAAGCAAGCTTCTAACATTTTATTGCATGAAAATTATCATAATTTTGGGATAAATGCAAACAGTTTTTCCTTTAAGAGCGATAATTTGCTTCCCCCTTTAAATAAAATAACAAAAAAAAAAAAAAATACATCCTCCATAGACAGAGGGTTTCTTTAATAGTTTGAAGATGATTGGTTTACTCACTTGTAAGTCAACCCATCTCCTTTAGAGCATAGCTCTTCAGCCGTATGGCCATCCGAGACAACACACTGTTGGTCACATCTGCTGGTTCAAAATGCGTTGACCATTACAAAGCACTGATGTGCACACTTATCTTAACCTAACCTAACTGAGCTCTTAAAAAAAAAATCGTAAACCTTTTCATTCTGTTTCACGAATGTACAGAGATGTGTGGGGAAGAAAAGAAAGAAAAGAAAAACTTGCATTGTGAGACGCGTGGACACTTACTTGTACGTAAGGCCGTCGCCAACTGAAAAGAGCTGCTGTGCTGACAGTCCGTCGTCTGGGATGTAGCCTGTACCGCCACTGATTAAATAATCCGCCATGCTGCCAAAAGATCACACAGAAGCGCAACCTCAGGGAAAAATATACAATATGCACATGACGACAGGGATTTAATGTTTTGCAGGAAAACGCGGTGTTCTATATGAAACATTTTAAATCACATAGAAGCTTAGTTAAAAAGAAATCCACTGTCACCACGAGTTCTGAAAAATTGCATCGCGAAACAGTCCTCACACTATCCAATGTTTAGCATAAACCCTGAACGTTGCAGGAGTAACACACAAATCCATCACTTGCAAGTAAATAGTGGGACATTTTGAAGAAAAAAACCAAAACGTACATCTTAAATTTAGCTCAAAATGATAGTAAATTAAATTACAAACACAAACACTCCTCTGCACCATCATATGTATTTTGACTGAAGTGTTACTGGCCTGGTGACCTAGATTAGATTATCAGAAGCCAGCAAACATAAGCTGCTAGCACTCCACACCCCTAGATAACAAAAAAATACGATGCTTCAGATCATTCTTTGTTTTTTTGAGGTGCATGAAAGGAGTATCTGTATTTGACCATCCATGATAGGCCTTAAAATCTATTACGGGGCCCGCTTATCTCTACATTTTGGGAGCAGGATGCAACCCACCTTACGGTATTTTCCTAATCTTGCTTATCTTTTAACTGGTTTTTACCATGCAGATGGAAAAAGGTTATGAGGAACTAATTGCAATCGATACATAACTATCTACCAGCAAAACAAAAGCCTGAAAAACGTGTTTCTGTAGTGAAAAACACTTACAAACTACTTTCATTGATGATTCAGTAGGTAAATGTCGCAATTATTCGTTCTATTTTAGCGTTTTAATCACGCCGAATTAAAAATAAGATTCACATACATTATTTATACTGCAGAATTTTCCAATAAATAATGGTGAATGTCTAGAAGGAAGATTTCTGTTATATTTAATATATCTCTAACGCAGGTTTGGCACAGGACTCAGCTGTGTCCTTTTTTTTCCCGACTGTATACAAGCAAAAACTTGCGAAATAAGGTCATGTTTGCAAAATTTACTGAAACTTCCGCAAAAGTTGCATTAAATTAACTATTTAACGGGCAGAAAAACGATCCATGAACACCTGTTTACACACTTCAGATCTAAGTTAGCTAGTTCAATGATTAACATTATTAGCTTTGAGAAACAATGTCTAATATTAGCTGCTCGTCACTCAGAGGTTAAATAGTCCCAACATTATCACCACCACCAGTTTGCAACATTGTAACGCTCATATAAATGTTAAAAATCTAAACTCTGAGTCAACAATATGTTTTATCGTTTTTTAAAAAATAAAGCTACATAAATAAAATTCTAAAAATTTCGGACAGTTTTGCTGTTCAACCCATTATAAAGCCAAAATATTTCAGACAAACTTGTGGGTAACTACGTCCAGACTCCTCCGTTTGTAGACATGTGGGAGCGACCGCTAGCATGTAGCATTAGCAGCTTTTGTTGCCCCGTCTTAGGGTTCAGTCAATTCTTCCGTAAATTAAAGGTCTACGACTTAAGCTCGCACGCCGTTTAGCAGCCACCAAAGCGGCTTAAACTGTTTAAGTTTACCCCAAGAGTAAAGTCGAGCATCTTTCTTTGAGTAAGCTAGCAGCTGCTGCCTCAGAAGCCAGATGCCCACGTTGACAAAAAAAAAATAGGGAAGAACTTTCCAGCTGCGAAACCCTACGAAGGTGACTATAAAGGCGGAACTGCTTCAATACCTCGTAGAGAAATGAACAGGACGAAAACAAAGATCCTTTTTCAGTCCAAGGTGTGAATATATATGTCTGCAGGAGGCTGAGAAGTGGTTGCTTGGTCGCTGTCTGCAGACAGTGTTGGTGTTATGTACTGAGAGCAGCGTCACATCCCCTCCTCCCTACGTCCACCAGGAGGCCAGTTAACCCAATCAATCCTGCGATCAGGGCCGAGATAAAACTCTTTGGGGTCGGGTGCCTAGGCAGAATCCGGTTTGGGGCCATGCTTCCAGTAGTCACTCACTAACCACCTGAGCACCACTCAGCAGCTACAGGATGTCGCTGCTCTAGTGCCAGATAAAATAACAGTGTGTTGCAAAAGTAGTAATGCTGCTTGAAGCTTTTCCACATTTCAGTTTCCTGGGATTGTTTTTAATAGACCAGCACACATAATTGTGAAGTGGAAGGAACATTACTTTTACTGTTCAACATTTATTAATACAAAAGGAAAAATTACAAATGAAAATCATGGTATGTTTTTATATTCAGCCCCAATCACTCTTGCAACCCTATGAAATCCAGTGACACCAAAATTGATCTACAAGGAAATCTTATGGGTGGGAGAAAACTAACCTTGTGCATCCCTATGGGGAAACATAGCTGTGGCAGCATCATGCTGTGGGATGTTTTCTTCAGAGGAGACAGGAAAGCTGATCAGAGTAGATGGGAATATGTGCGAGGCTGAATGCAGATATTCCCATCTATTATAAAGCCTGACCATTATTACATTTATGCACTATTGTTTCATCTACAGTGTGCAATTCCCTAAAAATACGCTAAGGTTTATAGTTGTAACATGACAAAATTTGAAACTTAAAGAGGTAGGACAACTGCTGGAAGGCACTGCAAACAGACTAGCTGTTAGCATTGCGTATTCTGGACATTTCAGACAATGAACAAGAACATTTTGTGGCTTTTCAGTTTTTGCGTTTATCAGATACGCAAAACCTAATATGTCTCATGACTGCTTGTCCTTTTTTTAAGCGAACCATCTTGTTAATGTTAGAAAAGGTTGTTTGAAATTGTGTCTCATTCACATGATCATAATAGGCCTGATTGCGCAGAGCGGTCACCCCTTCATTCACATGAAAGCAGTTACATGAAATCTAACTATGCAAGGTCGGCATTATAGACACTACAAGGTGAGGGCTTTTTTTGTTTTTGTTTTCTTATGTCTGTTAGGTCATCGGGTTACTTTGCATTTGCCGCTTTCTGCTCAGATAACATCTCATATTGGGAAGTTAACAAGTGCCAGAGGATGTCATATTTAAAACGATAAGAATACACTCTGAACCCGAGCATGACTTTACATGAACGGTTTCAGAAGTAATCCTAACCCCTCTGTACGCAACCCTTGCAAGTGATAGCTGTCTCATGCAGTCATGCGTCCTAATTGACATGTTGCCCTGGTCATCAAGCAGATGACAGCCAAGAATCATTTCCTGTTGCTTCCTCAGTGCTAATTGTATCTGTCATTACCTCACTGCAGCTCGGAGAGGCCAGGAGAAAACTGCCTATCAGAACTCTGCTATACAAGCCATTGCAAATAGAGGGCAGAATTTTGACAAATATAATTCACACTCCTCACTGGATGAGTCTTCGGTAAGAGTTGCTTGCTATCTGCAGAGTTGACTCAGGAAGATCTGTTACACTTTGTGTCTTTCTGTGATATCGAATGTGGGTCATTACAGATATGGGTCAGTGGTTCTTTTATGCACTGCTGCTATTCTGAGCACTTGATTCAGCGTTGTTTATCTTCCCCACTGCGTTCTGCTTGCTCTGGCCCCGAGTGGTGAATCACAGAGCTGGTGCACGAGGATCAGAAAGGGTCAGGTTCAAAATAACACCTGTCTACTCAAGAGGAGCTCTTAGTGTTGCGTTAGCGTCGACTGCATCAACAGCGGGTCAGTTCAAACCAGGAATTTGCAAGGTGCATGCATGTGTGCTGACAGCCTGACCAACATGAACTTATTTAGCATGCGTGACTTGACAATATTCAAGCGAACATGCTCATGAATTTGAATATCATCAAAATGTTTATTTAATTGTCATGTTATTTTTCATTTTAATGATTTGTGTTTAAAGTTAATGAAAATCCAAATTCAATTTCTCAGAAATTTTGAATATTTCATCAGGAAAACTCAATACTTGACCAGGGCTCCTTTTGAATTACTTTATCCACACAACATGGAGGTGATTTTCAGTGTGGTGCCTCATTTGATGAATCTAGGACTACTTCATAGTCCCTCCTCGTGAAGGGAGTACAAAATATGAAAGAATAGATGTTGAACACTTACTTTTCTGGAGAAAAACCCGCTTGAGTCCGTATGGAGTTGTACCGCTGTGCTGCTGTTTCGTGTCTATGGATATGTGAAATGTGCCTGATGCAATGGTCCCCTTCCTTAAGTGGAGCACTCGTATATGAAGGCTGTGTGTCCCCTACAACTCCTCGGTAGTCAATGTGCTGGCTCTCTCTTACTCCATCCACAAAGCGCTCGTATTCAAATCTTTCCATCGCTGGCCCTGAGATCTGACCCTGAATCTACTGGGGCCCCTCAGTCTTGTTGTGCGGCAAGTTATGTCAACAGAATAAAAAAAAAAAACCTAAGAAAAGATCTCCAAAAGTCACTTAAATCCATAGGGAAGTATCCCCAAAACGAAGCAAGATGAACTTAAAACTATCATAAAACTTGCAAAACAAATACAGTATTCTAATTTGAATCCTGGCATATACTCGCTTTCTTTTGCTGAAAAAGTTAAGCCTTTCTCAGACTGCTCCGTCTGCTGGTGCACAGGATGCACCTGCCTGCAGGAAGATACCGGCTACCTCTAGGCGTGTCAGCAGAGGGCGTCGCCTAGGAGATTCTCCTACCAAGAGGGTGTCACTGTGGTAATGGTCCTTGCAGCATGCATTGTTGTTGTTGTTGTTGTTGAGGCGAGCTTGTTGAAATCTTGGAGGAGGAAAGACTTTTGTTATCTAATGTCCTTGTGCGCATGGGAAGAGGAACCCATTGCCCTCAGCTCCTGAGTATAACATGAGCGTTGCCGTCCTGCTGAGTGCTCCATGAAGCTCTCTTAATGTTCTACTCTCTTTCTATGTATGGGTTAATCCTGCTTTCTATCAGCGGCACAGCGTCATGTTCACAAAGAGGATTGCAGTATTAGAGGCAACATGGTCTGAAAAGAGAGCAACCCATTTTTTACACCTGCAAGAGCAACAGTAACACCACAAAGGTGAGTTATTGTCTCAAATAAATAAGTGCTGAAAGTCAGAGATTCAACCTAACCCAACATGTTGTGCCCAAAGCACATTTGTGTCATGACATTCTTGAAAGCAGATTGCACCAACAGGTTACACAACCTCTCCGAATGGTTTCAAAACCACTGCTCCTAAAAAATAAAATCATTACTGGCAGCAAGTTTGTGCAGTTTGTCGTGTGTGCTGTGACCGAGTACCTCTTGAACTTTCCCACATTTTGTTTTGCTGTGTTATACTCACAAGCTGAATTAGGATTCTATGTGATAGGCCTACGATAGGTGGTGCATAGCAATAAAATGGCAGCAAACTGACCCATTTCAAATTCTGCTACAAAGAAAATCTAAAAACTGACGTGCCTCTGTAGTTAGACCCCTTTTCTCTGATACCACATAGTAAATGTACAACCAACAGAAAGAGTACACTCAACTCTAAAGCTACCAAGAACTTGGCTGCCTTCCTGAACTGTCTGCAGCAGAACTGTTAGTCATACATGCCAATAAATCTAACCTCTCCTCTCCATTTTCTACCGCTTTATAATTTTGCACAACCTTGTGTTCGTCTTTCACATGAAAACCAAGTGAAATACTTTGAAGTTTGTAGTGACAAACTAGGGGTTTCAAAAAAGAGCAAGTCATGAATAATTTTGCAAGGTTATTCCATTCACATCTGAAAGGATGGCACAAGTACATTTGTTGTTGTTTTGAAACATAAGCATTTACAAATGTACAACAATCCTTGTCCATTGAGGCTCTTATCTCATGAACGAAGAGAGCCTTGATTTTAGTCCCTTGGAAATCAGGACTGAGGGACTTTGACAGCTGGTGAGACGTTAAAATGGAAAATCCTCTTAGCTAGCCCTCTGGACTAAACCTTCCCATGTTCCTCCACCATCACCGTTTCTTTTGACAGGTTTGAACAAAAACTTTTCACCTAGAAAGTGAATTCAGCTCTTTCCCAGAGTGACTGCAGTACAGACTTAATGTCATCTGAGAGTGTCACATGCAGGACAGCCCTCCTCTTAATTCCACATGTGCAGCTCCTCAGTGGATTACATTTAGCATAATGAGCATCATGTGCACAGCGTGGACAGCCACTGACCCATTGAGACAAATTGAAGTCAGAAGGTTGAACAGGCAAGTAGCTGTCCAAGTGAAAGAGCTCTCCTTTTGTATAAAAGAGAGACCATGGCGGACACATCTCAGATGATCCGAATTGATTTCACATCGGACATCTTGAAATGAACAGGGGCCATCCATTTCAGTAGGCCAAAGTAAATGCATTCCTCTTTTCATCACTTAGTATCTCTGAAGAAGAAAAAAACATAAAAAGCTTAAGGAGGTTTTATTTTGGTTTGCTAAATTGGGACATGATTATATTCATAATTACACACAGACTGAGGTTTTCAAATCTTTATTTCTGCTGATTATGATGAATTTCTGCTTGGAGCTAATGAAAAAACAACTTGTGAGATTAGAATATTACATTACACCGATCAAAACAAAAACCAAAAACATTCAAACACAGGAATGTGGGCTTAGTGAATAATATGCTTAATGTTTGCTTAAAGATTGTCATTTTTCATGTGGTGCTTTTCATCTGATAAATAAGTCTCTGAAAAACTCATTGTTCTAATCCGTTAAATATGACTGCATGCTGTAAATATCGTTTAGTTCTAAAATATTCAGACTGACCACTTAAACTAACAGATTACTATATCTTCAAGTCCAAGAATCTAAACAGAAACTTACAACGAGAGTATCAATTTTATACAGGCGATTGATTAAAAACAGTAAAGGTTGTGCTGTTGCTGGTGTTCCAAACTGTTAACTGCTGCCACCTAGTGAATTATTCATATCATCGCATTGAACACCATTAATTTCCTGAGTCAGATATTTCATCATCTGCAGTGTTTTTTTGTTGTTGTTTTTTTCTGTTCATTTACTCCAATTAACTGGCCCGTCTTTTAAACAAACTGATCCGGTCTGGGGTTATTACCACACTATTAGACATCCTTATGAGTAATCATGTTGACCAATCTGAATTTAGTGAATTTTGCGCTCGATTAAAAAAATAGTCTCTTACAATTTCTGACACAGTCAGTCATTTTCATATTCTGTCACATTGCAACCATTAACTCCCAGGCATTTTATTGGGTTCTTAATCGACAGACCAAGAAAAAGCAGTTCTTAATTATCAAGTTGTTCAAATATTTTATTTTTTTTCTTTTGAGAAATATAAATGTTCATCACTTTGTCTCTGCTTTCTTTGAATAAAACTCAGTGCAACTGATTTTACTTAAAAGTCACCTGCTTAGTAAGAAGAATCAATTTGTGCGCAACATCATCTCAGTATAACTCCACAAAAAAAAAAAGGTATTTGGTGTGAATGTCACAAAACAGGCATTTGTGGAAAAACTGAAAAACAAAAGAATCCACAAGAAAGCAGCAAGATGTTCCATTTAAGGTTTGTACTAGCCATTAAAGTGACACAGCATTGAAAAACAAAGAGTCGGCTCTATTTGGTAGTATACCAAAAATAAAATGTTTGACCTTTCTGTAAAAATATTCACCATACTCTGGAAAGCTAAAGATAGCGGTGGCAGCATCATGCATTATTTCCCATAGAGTAGGCTGAGAATCAGCTAAGATTTAATCGGAAGATGGATGGACTAATGGGAAGACTAATGTGAGGTTCCACACCTAAAATTAATAATCCAGCGCCTTTACTCTGCAAGCAGCAGAGTACTTTTGCCTGAATATTGAGCAATTTGTCTTTCAGAGAACGGGGTCATTTTGGGATAGACACTGTGATGGAAACCAGACGGAAGCATGTGTGTGAAATCTGAAGTGCTGGCTGCCTTTCAGGATCACTGTAAATCAATGCATTCAAAAATGACTCATTTGTTACTTATTAACTCACACTAACCATTTACCAAAAGAACATTTAGTCATCTTTTTCTCCATTACTGGCATCTTTTTTTTAACCCTTCTTAAGAGACGGTTCTGGATCGTTGAAGCTAACTTAAAGTAAGTGTAAATTGAGCGTGCTTTACAGTTTACATTGACACATGACACCGATAGTAGATGAAAGCTTTCATTGTCAAGTTTGAACTTGCTTGGTGCTGAATAGGACGAGAACGTTCTTTGGATTTCTTTAAAAAATGAAAGAAAATACCTTCTGCTCAGAAGGGACCCCAAAGTCTGACAAAATACATTTTTACTTCGCTCCACATACACACAAATTTTCAGAAAACTACCAATTATTGTCAGTTTTGCTTGGAGGCATTGAAAGAAATGTACAACAAAGACGTGTATGTTTAATACAATCATTTACTCAACACTGCTGTTTTATTTGGTGTTGATTTGGCACGATTCAAATGGGTTGCGTTTTCATTTAGTGGTTTTCGGAGTGCAGAGTCTCGAAAGCTGTTGCGCAACTCTGGGTTTTCATGCACAGGAAATCATGAGACTTGGTCCTTCCTAAAATCTAAAACAGTACAGTTACTCTCACACAGTTTATGCTGATCACTAAACTTTTCTCTAGAGAGAACAAATTCTTCCAAGTAGAAATTATCACCATATATCATTAGATGTGCTTTAGGAGATTTGGATTAGTGCCTGCTGGCTGAGGAGTAAAATAACATCATGTCTGCTTAATTTCATTATGCTCAGGGCTTTGAAAGGGTAAATGGACCGAGAAAGGGAATTTTTACTTAGCAAGTCTGAGCTAGCCTTTTCTGGACTGTGTGAATGAGTGTGTGTCTGTCTCATACACAGTCATTCTTTTGGCACAAGTCAGAGTGAACTTCAACTTTCTTGCCAACGAGTCTTCTCCTTTGTTTCCTAGTACAAGGAAGTGAAACCGTTCATTGTATTCTCATATTATCAATGTTAGTCACTCTAAAAGGCCATAGATGTTCCAACAATGAAAAGTGACCTTTTACAACTTTCTATCTGCTTTAAATGAAAAGGAAAAACTTTAGAGGTTGCCCCCCTCCAAACTATTTACCTTTTGATTCACACAGATATTCAGTCAGGACATGATGATTGATAAATATTATTCATTTGTATTTCTCCCATTATACTATTGAGATGTTCAGTTCATAGGAAAACCTGTCATTGTGTAATATATGAATTTGAGACCATAAAATAACTTAAAATTATTGCAGCCATCAACTTTCATTCCCACCCACAGACTTACTACTGCTATCAACTCTACATAAACAGATTTTCTTTCCGACACTAACTGCTCATTGACCAGCGTTTGTTATTTTTTTTTGTTGCTTTTTTTATCTGTGCTTTCTTTTTCTTCTCTCAAACTCCCTGTTGATAGTGCCAGACGGCGGGTCACACTGATTCTTGTTCTACCGGAGATTTCTTTCTGTTGAAAGGGAAGAACTCCCTTCTGCTATGACCACATGGTCAGTATGAAGGATTGCTGTAAAGTCAGGAATTTAAGATAAGATAAGATAAGATAAGATAGCATTTATTGTCATTGGACTAAGTCCAACGAAATTTCTGTTGCAACTCCCATGCAAAAAGTAAAATAAATACGATAATAAGTAACCAAACACACAGTCATAATAACACTTCACACAGTAATAATGTTACAATATACGACTAAAATTAACTAACGGCACTCAGCCACACCAAGGAAGAAGCAGTAGGTCCAATTATGGCAAAGTGCAGATGATATAACGGTGAAACATGCAGAACAATATGGCTGTGTGGGGGTGGGGGATGTGAGATGTATGTGTGACTGCAGGTTATGATATATGTGGGAGGGGTCGGCAGGGAGTAATGGCTCTGATGGCTGTGGGGAAGAAACTGTTTCTCAGTCTGTTTGTTGTAGTCCGTATGTTCCTGTAGCGCCTGCCTGATGGCAGCGGCACAAACAGTCTGTGGCCAGGGTGGCTGGAATCCATGGCTATGGATCCAGCTCTCTTCTTGACCCGGCCTATGTAAATAGAGTCTAGGTCAGGGAGTGGGCATCCCACGATGCCTTGTGCTGTTCTCACCACCCGTGTCAATTGTTTCCTCTCCAGTGCTGTACAGCTACCATACCACACAGTCATATTAAGGCAGAGGATGCTCTCAATCGTTGCCCTGTAAAAGTTCACGAGCAGCCGTGAGGCAAGTCCAGCCCGTCTCAGTTTCCTGAGGAAGAAGAGCCTTTG